>APFE030336874.1:111258-147692 GCA_000404065.3 Pinus taeda
TCAGGATGTATTTGAGGAAACTGAAGGAGGTTTTTGTACTTCAGTATATTAGGGATGAAAACCTCTTTCACTTTTCAGAGATGAGGTTTTAACGGCTCATAAATGCTTCTAGAAATTGACTTGTAAAAACAAGGAGAGAAAGTTCCTTCTTTTTGCTTTTGATCTTCACAAGGATATTCAAAATCAATTATGCCTATTGTCCTTCTTTGATTACACAAAAATGTTTTGGAATATTTTGCTTTTCATGTGTATACCTTGCCCATGTACCTGTATGAAGACAAAACCTTCTTCAACGCTGCTTGAAGTATGATGAAAAATACTAGCTGTGATCACTTTTATAACAAATGACTTATGGTTCATATATGCTTTTCCTTTGCCCTTTTTGCCCTTGCTAGATGTTTGTGTTGTGTGAATGATCCTTATTCAGAAACTCCCTTCTCAAAAAGGTTTTCCTTTTGTTCCTCAAAACTGGTCAACTATATCAAAAATATGCAGGCTACAGGCAGTTTCGTAGCCGCTACCGAAACTTGTTGCATAGGCATTATCTTCAGCAGTTTCGTTAGCGTGTGCTACCGAAACTTGCTTGTGTAATCACAAATAACCACCAGTTTTCAATGCCAATTCAAAAACTCTCTTGATCTTTCCCTTTTCTTGAAATTTCTTTCCATCTACATGGAATTTGTTCAAAACTTACATGCCTTGCTTTGAGCCTTCAAAGAACTCTGATGTATGCTGACCCTTAAGTTTGCCAAGTGGCTTCTTATGCATGAAAGGAACTTGGAGAATAACCAAGGGCTAATTCTCCTTACCTACCTTTTCCTTTGAAATATTTTCAGTGATAACAGGAGCCTTATGAGTATCCCTTTGATGGATGAAAGAGGCTACTAGAACGCAGATTGGAGATCAGGTACTGACCAACCTAGAGAGTAGTTTGATGAGCCTGTGTACATGCAGCAGAAGTGACTTGTAACATTGTTAGGTAGAAACCCTCTTGGAGTCTCGATGTTTAGTGGCCTTGACGGACTAAGGCACTACTAGTGAGTAGTATGAGAGTGAAGGACCGACAGGACAAGATACGACATGGGATTTGCACAACAAAGTTTATCATTGTATCTTATATACCATAGACTGTTGTATTATTTAGATTTGGTTTAATATAATGAAGATTGGTGATTTTACATTATTGTAAAATTTTGTTAAAAATCATGTATATTTGTGTATATGTGATTTACTGCTTTATATTTCCACTTTGAAAACTAGTTTATGGTTTAGATTCTTGGTTTGGTAGCATCAGTGATTTTAAGACTCTAACCTAGATCCAAGGTCGTGGAAATTAAACATAGTATCATAGCGTGTCTTAGCTACTTTGGAAGTAAGTAAATCAGAGTTGTACACATCGAATTACAACATGAGAGGGAGTTGGTCACATTGTAAGTGAAGGGCTCACTACAATGTCGAAGTTGCAGGTAGGTGTCTGGTATGAGGACGAGTTGGAAGGGTAGTCCAATTATAGTCCTTGGGAGGAAAGGATCAAGTTGATCTTATAGGTCAACAAGCTCTAGGATTTCACCAAGAAATAGATCAATAAGCTAACTGGCCCTAAGGAGCTTGAAATATATGAAGACTTGGATGTGAGGATGAGATTTATCATCCTAGATTGTGTGAAGGATGCCCTAATACCACATTTGTCTAGGAAGAACAATGCACATGAGATTTGGATGGCCCTTCATAATTTGTTCCAGAATAAGAATGAGAACTAGGTATTGGTATTGGAGGATAAGTTGATGTCCGCCAAGATGATAAAGGGTGAAAATGTGATCTCGTATTTGACGAGATTTTCTCAGGTCAAAGATGAGCTTGCTGCCATCCATGTGTTTACCTCAAATGGAGATGTGGTAAGGATTGCATTGAAAGGGTTCACTGAGGATTGTAAGCCCTTCATTAAAGGGATCGTTGTTAGGGACAAGCTGTCAAACTGGGATAAGTTGTGGGATGACTTCATCAAGGAAGGGTTGTGAGACGAGGATATTCATCCGAAGAAGAAGGCTTCAGATGATGACATGGAAATTGCATCGTGAATGAAGGGTAAGAAAAAGAAGGACTTAAGTAAAGTCAAGTGTTTTAACTGTGGTGAGATGGGTCATTTTTTGTCGAGATGTATGATGAAGAAGAAGGGGAATGTTGAGAAGAAGAAAGGAAGGCAGGTCACCAGTGTTTCCACTTTAGCTGAGATAGATGAACTCTCTAGGAGATTGGAAGAGGAGGAATTTGATATGATTTCTCATTTATCGTAGGGTACTGTCACTGAGGATGGATGGTACGTGGACAGTGGTGTGACGAAGTATATGACAGAGTCACATGAGTTTTTTGAGACTCTAGCTAAATGAGAATCAAAGTTGCACATGGTGTTGGGCGACAAGAGTTAGTTGCAGATCTGACGATCAGGTGTTGTGTCATTCAGGATGGAGACTTGATGTATGATGCAGGTCTAAGATGTATTGTTTATACCAGGACTAAGATATAGTGTGATTTTTGTCTCGATGATCGAGAGGAAGGGGTTTGAGGTCTTGTTCTAGGATGGGAAGGCAAAACTCAGTCTTGAGGCTCTAAGTCTGATGGGATTGTACTAAGAGTTAGAAAGCATGGCCTTTACAGGTTGATGGGAAAGACTGTGGATCATGGGAAGAAGCATGTGGAGTAGGTGAAGGTTCCAGAGAAGCAAGAGAAAGTGTAAGTGCAGGTGCAGGCTTCAGAGGAGTAGGTACAGGTTCCTGAGAAAAAGTTACATCTTCCCTAGAAGGTCCAAGTTCTAGAGACTCAGATGGAGTCTAGTTTGATAGGGAGCTTGCTAATTCAAAGGGAGAATCTGCAACCCAAGAAGAGCATGTGGTTAATGGGGAGAAAGGGTGCTCCTACAACTACAAAGAATGAATCATGGAGAGAGTGAAATATGTTACAGAATAAGAAGAAGAAGTAGGGTGCTTCGAGAAGTGACAAAGACACTTTCAAGAAGGGTGTAGTTCATTATACATGGATTGCTATGACTGTGAGTGCTAGGAGTTGGGTAAGTGTTGCGCGCAGTGATGATGATGATGAGATACTTCCTAGTCTTGGAAGTACCTCGCTCGCTAAGAGGGAGTGTTGATTTATGTATCTTGGGAGGTACTCCAAGCCCTAGGGTTCAAGGTTTGGAGGGAAAAACACCACAAGGGTAGTTTGTGGGCTTAGAACCCAAGTGTGGGGTTTTGCATCCATTGATATTTTGGCTAAACCAATGATGGATTTGTGACGTGTGATGGACGAGGATGATAGTGCTCGGCGAGACGAATCCAACGCAATGAGAATCATCAGATTCTGAGTTGTCATTAGAGAGAAATGAATTTTTGAAGTTGATAAGTTAATTATTGGTTTTCAAGTCATGTAGGCTTGATGTAAACTTCCTCCAATAGATGGGTCTCTTCATAATTCGTTGAAGCCCTTCATATGGATATAAAAGGAGGGTGAATTGATGTTATTTGAGCATCCATGGTGAGAAATACATCCTCCAAAGCAGCTCTGAATTTGGAGAAGGCTAGTTGTAGCTAGAAGAGGACTTGGAACAACATGGGAAAATTGGTTTGGAGACCAAGAAACAACGTGGAGGGTCTATGCTTGAGGCTAATATGTTGTAGGTGACAACCTAACTATTGAGGGGCTACTTGGTTATTTTTCCAAGGTCAGATTTTTGGGCAATGGAGGCTGAAGATCCATGGTTAAAAACAAAGTTCTTTTAAGGGTTGTTTGGGGTGATTTAAGGGCTTAGTTGCTGACTGCATGGAGGATTGAGGGTTGCAATTTGTGCCCTAACCAGAATTGCAGTGACATCAAGTGCAAGCATGGAGGACAACAACATTTTGTGGAGGATTGTTGGGTAAAGTGTTTACCGTGTCAATTTTTGGTAGCATCGGATGTGCTCTAAGCCTTAAATTTTGCAGAGAGGCTAAGACACATGTATTCTAGAATACCCAGAAATTGTTTTGGGAAATTCCACTCGGAGACAGTTTTATTAAAATAATTAATTATTTTTAATGGATGCCTAAGTCTAAACTTAGGAAATTAAAATAATTAAAAGGTACAGCCACCCTCCAAATTTTTTCCTACGCTTCATTTTGGAGCCTCTCTCCTAAAATCCCAACAAATTATCTCGCGTTGACCGAGGTAGTTGTGCTTTCATTGAGCTTTATCTTCTACATTTTGGCTTGTGTTTTCTCACTTGGTTTACTATCTAACCCACAAGTTGATCTCTTTACTTGGTTTTAACTCGGTTCCAAGCTTGCCTTAGTGAACTGTGCAATCCTTGAGGGAAACCAACCTCACTCTAGGGAATTGTGCAGTCCAAGCCAGTAAGTGAGCCTTCAGCTCTAGAGTTGCACAGGGCCAGCTAACAACCTACCTTTAGATGGGAAATTATGCAGAGCCTGAGAGGCAGTACAGAACCACTAAACCCAAAATTTTTTCAAAACCTACTTTGCTCAGAAATTGCTTAGTGCATGAACTAGAGAGTTTCCTATCCTTCCCAGAGCTACACAATCTTTCCAGGTAGTGCATGGTAGTTTTCCTTAAAAGAAAGAAGATAAGAGGAAAAGCATGCCTAGGAAGTATGGATCTATTATTAGTTTCCTGAAGGTAACACATTGCCATCTTTAGAAGTTTATTCCAATTGTCTTTGTTGTCCTTTATCTCAAGCATACGTGTGATGAACTCCATTTTCCTCAAATATATGTAATGGACACCTCTATAGCTCACTTATACATTCAATCATCATGCTTTAACTTCCCTTGGAGATCAAGGAGCCTTCAGAGCATAGTCATCACTTTTTGGGGTGAGTTTTTCTTTTATCGCCTTTTGTTGCTTTTTCTATCACTTTTGTTTGTTTGGCTTGTAAGAGTGATGTTTCACTTGTTTCTATGAACTACCATTGGCATTTTAACTTGTAGAAGTGTTGTTTCAAGTTATATATTTCCTTTCTTAAGAGTCGCATGAGTTTTCCCATTTTTGCACCAATGGTCATCATTGCGGAAACTCCCTTCACATGCTTTGTGCTCCTTCAGTTTGATCCATTGTTGGACTTGTTTTACATGCATACATATACACTTAGTCAGATCTGCACTCATCCTTACATCATCCTTCAGATATTCCTATTTTCACACTCCCCATGGACAGATCTTAGCTCCCCCTGCCTGGATCTCACACTTCACAACATGCACTATGAAATCTGGGACCTAAAGGCCTCTATCTTGGCTTCTAGAATTACACAGAGCCTTTCTTGAGCTGGCTCTAACTGCGCACTGTATAATTCAAGGATCTAGTCTCCCAGCTTGGTCACTGATACTGCGTAATGTGTAGTCTCTCCCAGGACCTCACCCAGACTAAACTAGGCATTGCACAATTCCAGTGATCGAGCTTCCACACTGACTATTGGGAATACGTAATACATAGTTCCCACAATCATTCAGTCACTCCTCTTAGTTAAAATTGTACAATTCCTCTCATCATATGCCCTGGTTTCTATTAGATCATTTTGTGAAGTTAGATTTGTAAGAGTTCATGTTTGCTTTCCATGAGTGTCCCTTCTGTCCCACAAGTACCACACTTGTGAACCACTTCTCTCAAGCATTCATTTTACCATGGCTTCAAAGAGAGTTGCTTTAATAGAACCATTGAAAGTAGTACTGGGGAAGCAGTTGAGAAAGCACCAGTTTACTTGCCAATATATGAATATTTCCAACTTTTTACAGAAAATGAATCAACATTAACATGGTAGCAAGACCAACAACAATGGTAGAAGGCAACAATCTAGTACAAGATCAAGGAAAGATGAAATAGTTGACATAATAAAGGGAGAAAAAATTTGCAGAGAAAAAGCGCATTCAATCTTCATGCAAGAAGCTTTGAGAGTAGAAGCAAAAGGAAGCAGAGGACACAAACAACAGAGAAGAGAAAGAGAGAAGAGAAGAGATTACAGGTAGCAAAACTGAGATCACAACAAGTAGAACAAGAGCTGAAGGAAGAATGGTAGCCGAAAAGGAAAGAAGAGGAAAAGAAGCAGAAATAGGAAGAAGAACAAAGGCAAGGCACAATGACATAGAAAACAATACCAATACAGGTTGATAAGATGGAAAAGCTAGTAGCTTAGGAAGAGAGTGAACAGATGCAGGTCCCCTTACCAAAGCTAAGCACAAAAACCAAGTCCAGCTAGAGGTCGATAAGTACATGGTGCAGCTAAGGCGAGAGGCCACCAGGGATCAAATTGGAGCTGAGCACACCAAACATGCATAAGCACATTGGTGGTCCTATCATGGTCTACACCATGCTTCACATGCCTCAGGACAAGTTGGACACAAGTTCCAAGACCATATACCCAGAAGCTACAGAGGCAAGAGTCCACTATCAGGAAGACACCATCAAGTAGTTTGGGGACATCATAGCAGAGTATCAAGCTTGACATCAGTATGTGACCAAGAATCATCAAGTGGAGGTTTCCGAGTTGGTCTTCCCCAAACTTTGGATTCATAGTGTTATGTCTTGTTAGGTTGTCTCTAGCCTATTTTGTATCACATGGGTACATGTGGAAAATTTATATTATTTGTAAATATGTTATAAGTGAAATTCCAAGTGTCATTAGTGGAATGTGAACAATCACTATGTAATGTAAAGATTTATTTGTAAAGAAGTTGAAGATTCATGAGGGTAGTTGAAGAGTCACAAAAGGGAATGTCAAGGATCACCCCACCCTTTGTTATAAATAGAACCTCATAAATCATAGAACAAGCTTTTGGGAGCCAAGTGTTTTGCTAGGCATTACTTAAAGAAGGATTGGAGAGTATTGTGACGAGCCTTGGCTTCTCCACAGCACAAAGCAAGTACACTTCTTTGGAGGAGAAGGAGTTGTTGATTGTAATGTTCCACTATTGGGGCTAGTGGTTGTCAATGGTGTATGTATGGATGGAACTTTCAATTAACAATATTATAACTGATCCAACACATTTTCATGCATATATTTTTATTACGGTTGGACTATTCTGGTTTCTTTAGCAATGTATGTTATTTAACTTACATATTTTTGTATGAACTATTTTGCATGCAACTGTGTGAATCTTGTTCAAGGCCTATTGTTGGTTTAACCCATCACGTTGGATTGTGGACTATTTCGCTTCTAGCTTGTGATGCCATTCTGCTCGTGTGTTCCTTTTAGTCTACATACTATTACATGCTTCTAAGGGACACACTTCCTTTTCCCCTCTGTGTGTTAGCAACCCCATGCATCTCACCTGACCTTCTGCAAGGTCACACACTTTCTTCCGACAAAGTTATCATACTTACCTTTCTGTGATACCATGGTCAAGGCACTACATTACTATCCACTGCTGGGAATCCTACTCCAAACACTCTGAGGTCTAGTTGGGACTTCTTCCTGGGGAGATGGAATTGCCAAGTTGGTAGGTCCAACACCGTCAACATTTCTAGTGCTAGAAGGAGGGCCAGATGACAAGTTGATCCCTCAAGGTATGTTTTGAATCTCTGCACATCATTCATGACTTACGTTACAAACTCGACTCTAGCATATTTTTCTCATGCACATGATTTGGAAGTGTCATAGGATGTCATCGATGACTTGTCACGAATCAAATACAACATTGAAGGAGAAATAGCCTTTTTAAGACATGAAGTTTCCTTCTTATGCTTCTGTGAGAGGAATAAAATCCCATCGAATGACATTGCCTATGGGTTTTTCACTTACACGTTCAAAGGGCATGTTAAGCAATGGTGTCTCACATTTCCCACAACCTCTATTCACTCTTTTAATCATATGATGAGAGATTTAGGCGGTGCTTTCTTCCGTTATGACCGTAAAGCACTCAATAAAAAAATTCTAGAGTTACGAAAAGCACCTGATGAATCTATTGTGCAATTTTGGGATCACTTATGTAATCTTTCTTTTCAAATCCCTGAAGATGAAATTGATTGGAAATTTTTCAAAGAAATATTTTAGTATCTTCTTCACGTATATGAAAATCCACATGAATTAGAATCATTCGAACGCCTCCCAACATACCTTGGTGTTAGAGCTTCCAAATCTAATATGGATGAGGGTGTTGTCACAAGTGACCCTCCATCCTCCTCTCATCAAACATCTCTAGCTCCACAAAACGAGGTGGGAGAAGTTGTGAACCTATGTATTGAACTATCACCTCCTCCCACCCCACTTGCTCTACATATCTACGTATATCTGGACTGCAACCTTGATGGTTGTCACATGATCTTCTTTTCTCAACCTCTATCCTATGGTTCCTATGATCTTTCAGATTTTACTGTGTTGTGTTTATCCGTTCCAGACTCCACATCCGTTGTGCATGAGGATCAAGTTGTCGATGGAGTTGGTGTTGAGCAGCCAACCTGTGTTGTCATTTTTGATGAGTATGTGTGGGAGTATGAAGAAGAAACTACAGTGAAGGATGGTCTCCTTCCATCCACACCTCATCCGCTCTATCTGACATATTCTATGGTTCTTCCATTTCTGATTTTTCATGTGAAAATTCATCCCCGGATGTTTCTACTTTTGATGATTCACAGGACACATAGGATGTCAATCCATCATTTGATTGCGGAGAGGACAAATCTTTCTTTCTGAACCCACCCAATTTGTCATCTTTTCTTTATGAAAATTCAGAGGGTGAAAAATTGTGTTCCTCATCAACCCCTCTATATGATTCTTTATGTCATGAGGATGTCGATGCACATCTCAAATTTTCTGATCGTGGTTGTCATGATATTTTCACATATTCATTTGATCACGATTCAGATTCACTTATTGTTGGTATTTCTAAGCCACCTGGGTTTGATGATGTATCTTTTGATGAAGTGGAGACCCCTCAAGCTTTCAAGGCACTTCGGCCCAAGCTGATGGCTATGTTAGGTTCTCGTAGCCCTGAGGTTAGTTCCACTTCTGATCAGAAATCTGTTGAATCACCACAGGTTCTTGATCACTCTCTTCGCATTGAAAATCAATCTAGTTTACATATTTCACATCCTCCACTAGAATCACATGATACTATCGTTTATGCATTGGAGGAGTCATACGTAGCAAGTCATGTTGCGAAATGAAAGTTTTTTTTTTCTTTCTACATTTTTTCTCATATGTCAAGATCAAAAGGGTGTACGTGATTGTCATTTGTGCACAATGTGAAACAACACCATGGTTCATCTACAGAGTGCCTGTCATGTGCTTTTACTCTTTTATTTTATGTGGATGCATTAAAACTTCGAGCATGTTGGTTTTCATTTCTTTATCTTTCTTTCTTGTTGGTTTGCATGAATATCTTTCTTGTGAACCATGCCTTCACTTACATGGGCCAACTAATGCACCGATGGCTTCATTGGAAATATCACTTCACATGAATAGGTCCATGCACTATTTAGCTTAGGAGTAGGAGTAGTGTTTGCTTTTTATTTCTTGTTAGGATTTTTCTTACTTGTTTTTGCTTTCATTTTACTTCTGCCCTTTGCTTATTTATTTCCTTATGCACCCGTAGGATTAGATTTTCCATGAACCGTGTCTGGCTTCTTGAGACAAGAAGGGTGAAATACAAGAGGACTTGTACAACTATAAACATTTGGTTTTCTATTTATTCCCTCTCCTTATGAAGATCTTGCGTTCCTTTAAGTCAATGATAACTTGATGGAAAATACATTCCTTTTAGAGTGAGTCTTGGTGAAAACACAATGCTTGCACTTTTAACTAGTACCAGCTACTCTAATCAGTTTTCTATTTTTTGTTAACCTTTGTCATCTCAGTCAAGTAGAGTAAGGTGAGGGGGAAAACCTTAAAAAGTATGTCAGAGGTATATATAACATCCTTCTCTAAAGGGACAATCTCTTCTTCTCTCAATAAGTCAGGATCCTTCTTTTGCCTCACAAAATAAATAAGTGCCTATGCATAATTCTTTGAAAAATGAAAAATGAAAAAAATAAAATAAATTCAAAAGAAGAGAAAGGCTTCCTGCTTAGGGAGGTGAAGTAAGTAACTCTACCGGGGTACTGTCCAGGCTCACTGGTAGTAGAGTGATGATTGTGTTTCTGAAGTGACTCTGTCGGGGTACTATCTAGGCCTATTGGCAGTAGAGAAACACCAAAGATGAAACTTAAACTTTGACAGTCTATATTACTTGTGCATCAATATACCCCTCATCCGCAATCAAAACAACTCAGTTAACTTGGCTTGGTATGTGTCTTACTGACAAAATAGAATGATAGGCACTACATCTTCAACTCAAGCTAGTGAAGAAGCCATGATGATCAAATAATCAAACAATACTTCTGGAAGAGATAGACTCATTTTACACGAGACAAGGTCCATATAGAGAGCTAGATTTATATGAGTGTGTCTCCAATATTGTAGTGGATACAACCACCCTCCAAAATTTTTCCTATGCTTTGTTTTGGAGCCTCCCTCCTAAAATCCTAGTAGCTTATCTTGCACTAACCTAGGTACTTGTGCTTTCATTGAGCTTTATCTTCTACATTTTGGCTTGTGTTTTCTCACTTGGTTTACTGTCTAACCCACAAGTTGATCCCTTGACTTGGTTTCAACCCGGTTCCAATCTTTCCTTAGTGAACTACGCAATCCTTGAGAGAAACTAGCCTCGCTCCCAAGAATTGCGCAGTCCATGCCAGCATGTGAGCCTTCAGCTCTAGAATTGCGCAAATCCAACTAACAGCTTGTCTTCAGATAAGAAATTGTGAAGAGACTAATAGGAATCTTAGAGCCACTCAACCTAGAAATTGTACAGAACCTACTGTGCTCAAAAAATGCTTAGTGCATGAACCAGAGAGTTTCTCGGTCCTTCCGAGAACTGCGCAATATTTCCAGGCAGTGCATGGTAGTTTTCCCAAAAAACAATAAGCTAAGAGACAAATAATCCCTAGGAAGTAGGGATATATTATTAGTTTCTCGAAGGTGACACATTTCCATCTTTAGAAGTTTCTGCCAAGTGTCATTGTTGTCCTTGATCTCAAGCATACGTGTCATGAACTCCATTTTTCTCAAATATATGTAATGGACGCCTCTAGAGATCAATTACACATTTGATCATCAATCTCTAGCTTCCCTAGGAGATCAAGGAGCCTTCAAAGCATTGTCATCACTTTCTAGAGTGAGTTTTGCTTTTATTGCCTTTTTCTCCTTTTTTTGTTGCTTTTGTTTGTTTATCTTATGAGAGTGTTGTTTCACTTGTTTATATGAATGACCACTGGAATTTTAACTTGTAGAAGTTTTGTTTCAAGCTATAGATTACCTTTCTTAAGAGTTGCATGAGTTTTCCCATTTTTTCACCAACAGTCGCCATTGTGGTGAATCCCTTCACATGCTCCATGTTCCTTCAGTTTGATCCATTGTTGCACTTGTTTTACATGCATACATCTACACTTAGTCAGATCTGCACTCATCCTTGAGATCTTCTTGTTTTCACACTCCCATGGATAGATCTAGGCCCCCCCTACCCTGCTCTCCCACTTCACTGCCACTGCCTTTGCTTCTGGAATTGCGTGGAGCCTGTCCTGGGTTGGCTCCAATTGTGCACTGCATAGTTCTAGGAGTCAGTCTCCCAGCTTGGTTGTCGAGACTACACAATGCATAATCTCTCTTAGGCCCTGAACCAGATTGAATTGTGCATTGTGCAATTATCATCATCAAGCATCCACACTGACTACTGGGACACACAGTGCACAATTTCCATAGTCAGTTAGTCACCCATGTCTATCAAAATTGTGCAATTCCCCTCATCAGATGCCCTGGTTGCTACTTAATCATGCTGTGAATTTAGATTTGTAAGAGCTAATGTTTTCTTTCCATGAGTGTACCTTTTGTCCCACAGGTACCACACTCATGAAGCACTGCTCTCCATCAGTCATTATACCATGGAACCAAAGAGAGTTGCTTCAAGAGAGATCACTGAAAGATGTACCGGGGAAGTAGTTGATAAAGCGCTAATTTACTTGCCAATATATGCAGATGCCCAACTATTTACATAAAAGGAATCAACACTAACATGGAAACAATACCAACAACAATGGAAGAAGGCAACAATCCAGTACGAGATCAGGGAAAGAGGAAATTGCTGCCATAATAAAGGGAGAACAAAGTTACAGAGTGAAAGCACATTCAATATTCATGTAAGAAGCTTTGAAAACAGAAGCAAAATGAAGAACATGACATAGACATCAGAGAAGAGGAAGAGAGAAGAGCAGAACTTGCAGGTAGCAAAATTGAGATTGCAACAAGCATAACAAGAATCGAAGGAAGAATGGGAGCCAAGAAGGAAAGAACAGAAAAAGAAGTAGAAATAGGAAGAAGAATAAAGACAAGGCATGATGACATAGGAAATAGTGCCAATATAGTTTGATGAGTGGAAAAGCTAGTAGTTGAGGAAGGGAGTGAACAGATGTGGGTTCCCTCACCAAAGCAAAGCACAAGAACCAAGTCTAGTTAGAGGTCTATAGGTACATGGAGAAGCTAAGCAAGAGGCCACCAAGGATGACTTGGAGTAGAGCGCACCAAACATCCAGAAGCACATTGGTGGTCTTTCCATGGTCTACACCATGCTGCACATGCTTTAGGACAAGATGGACACAAGTTTCAAAACCATATACCCAAAATCTATGGAGGCAAGAGTTCGCTATCAGGAAGAAATTATCAAGCAATTTGGGACATCATACAATATTACCAAGCTTGGCATCAGTAGGTGGCCAAGAATCATCAAGTGGATGCTTCCAAGTTGGTCTTGCCCAAAACTTCAGTTTCATAGCATTGAGTCTTGTTAAGCTGTCTCTTGTCTATTTTGTCTCACATGGGTACATGTGGAAAATGTATATTATTTGTAAATATGTTGTAAATAAAATTCCAAGTTTCATTAGTGGAATGTGAACAATCACTATGTAATTTAAAGAGTTATTTGTAATGAATTTGAAGAGTCATGAGGGTAGTCGAAGAGTCACAAAGGGGAATGTCAAAGGTCATGCCACCCTTTATTATAAATAGAACCTCATAACTCATAGAACAAGATTTTGGGAGCCAAGATTTTGGCTAGGAATTGCTTAGAGAAGGTTTGGAGAGTATTGTGACAAGCCTTGGGTTCTCCACAACGTAGAGCGAGTAAAATTCTTTGGAGGAGCAAGCGGTATTGACTATAATGTTCCACTATTGGGGCTAGTGGATTTCAATTTTGTATGTATGGATGGAACTTTCACTTAATAATAATATAACTAAGCCAACATGTTTTCATGCATATGTTGTTATTGTAGTTGGACTATTTTGGTTGCTTTAGAAATGAATGTTATTTAACTTACAGATTTGTGTATGAACTATTTTGTATGAAATTTTATGAATCTTGTTGAAGGTGTGTTGTTGGATTAACCCATCACTTTGGATTGTGGACTATTCTGCTTCTAGCTTGTGATGTCATTCCACTCGTGTGTTCCTTTCCAGTGGCATACTATTATAGGCTTATAAGGGACGCACTTACTTTTCCCCTCTGTGTGTTAGAACCCCCATGCATCTCACTTAACTCGGTGCAAGGTCACACACTTGCTTCCGACAAAGTTATCATACTTACTTTTGCGTGCTGCCGCAGTCAAGGAACTATATTAATACCCACTGTTGGGACTCCTACTCCAAACAGTTTGAGGTCTAGTTGGGATTTCTTACCGAGGAGATCCACTTACCATGTTGGTGGGTCCAGCGCCATCAAAAAAATCTTCTAGAAGAAGATGGAGATCAAGTCAATATGACTTGAGCCATTGATTAGAATTTAATCTAAGTCATTGATTACTCAACAAGAATATTATAAGAAGGACTTCGATGTGCATTTGGAACACACATCGAGTGAGAGATCAGAGATCGATTTTCTCAAGAGAGCAGCACAACAGTTGTCAGAGAGGTGATCGAGGAGACTTATTGCATTGAGGGGAAGGGATAATTTTCTGGTTGGAGAGTTTCCTGATCTGGGGATACATTGCAGAGGAGACAGACAGAGATCCAGAAGAGGCAGTGCAGAGCCACGTTGTGTAGCGTTGTAGCCATGCTGAGGCAACACAAATCCTGTGAGGATATTCAAAATTTGCTAGAGAGTCGAGTTATAGAGCCAGAAGCTGGGGTGTGAGATTGGAAGGACAATGAGTTGAAGTTCTAGAGGCAAATCGACTAGCAGGAAGGGTGACACAGAGCCTAGTAGTTATGATACTAAACTGCGTAGGATGACACAGAGGCAACGCAAAGGTAGTGTGGGGCTTTCCATCGAGAGCCAGGATCAATATTGAATCTCTAGTGATAGTGTGATGTATTTATCACTAATTTCTCTGCCAGTCAGATTATTTGTATTGGATAGCCAGTAAGGCATCCAAAGATTGTATTTAGAAACCACTGCATAATAATACAAACTCTCAGCTATTGCACCAGTTTTCCTGCATTGGGTTTTTCTGCGGACATTTGTCCAAAAACAATGATGTCAATTATGTGTGTGGTTATTTATCCTTGCCCATTTCTTGTTTCTACATATAACTTAATTAGTGAAAGTTGCAGTCATATTTACTTCGATATTTATAGTGTAACACAGTAAATAACTTGAATGAATTAACAAGTAGGAGAACGTATCAGTTTGCAGTAGTAGGGATATGGGTCTCTTGATTTTCACATGGTATCATAGCGCAACTGAAGTAAGAGAGTAGATCGAAAGAGCCCAACATTGAAGAGAAAGAGGGAGATCGAAGTTCTATGTAGGCAACAAATCGAATCCCCAAAAGGAATTGTGTAGTCCAAGCCGGGAACGCAAGATTCTCGAGGAAAATCTCTCTTTGAGTGAGTTGACAGAGAGGTAAGATTTCTAGTTCATGATTTGTCAGTGGAAAAGTGAGTAGCACAACAGATCCAACGCTGAGCAGTGTTCAAGTGAGACGCAATTTTCTGCAGTAGTTGCTAAGGAAAAAAATATAACGTGGGAAGAAGGGAGAAGACACCTTTTTGAGGGAATTTCTTCCTTAGTGAATTCTGAACCAAGGAATTCTATTTCTTATTTTATGAGAAATAGTAGCGAGGAGTAGATCTATTAAATCTAGCAGGGAGTGCGTATGCCAGCCTAGCAATTGCGCAGAGGAGAGAGGGAGAAGTTCGACTTTTCTATTGGTAGAGATGGTAGCTAATAGGTTGAGAGATCAAGATCAATTGGAAAGAGAATCCAACTATGTGATTTGGAAGGAGAGGATCTCCTGCCTTCTAGATAAGCATGATCTCAAAGCCTATGTCGATAGTGTTGTATCTGAACCTGCCGATGCAAATTCACTCAAGAAGTATAAGGCTGAGATGGTGAAGGAAAAGAAGTTGATTCTCATTGGAGTGAGGGATCATGTTGTATGTCACATTGTTGGTAAAGGGATGGCCAAAGAGATGTGGGATGCCTTTGATATGTTGTATTAAGGATCTTTCGAGCAACAGAAGATGTACTTGGAGGAGAAAATGAGATCCGCGAGGATGCAGAAAGGGGAACACATTGATCTGTTCCTATCGAAGTTTCAGTAAGTCCGAGATTAGTTGGTATTTGTAGGATCATCGCCTCAACCTACAAATATGGTTAGTTTGGCCCTGAATTTAGTCTCAGAAAAATGGAAAGTATTTGTTGAGAGTATCATGGGAAGAGAGAAATTTCCTGATGGGGAAGGGATGTGTGCCGCTCTTCAATAGGAAGAGATGAGATGAGACTTAGTCAAGTGAAAATTTGATGGCAACAACACCAATGGGATGAATCCCAAGGAGGAGGAGGAGAATGTAGCCCTTGAATCAAATCGGCAACGAGAGCAACAGAGGAAGAAGAAGGACGTTTTTAAGATCAAATGTTTCCGGTGTGGTGAATTTGGTCACGTTGATAGTGATGGACCTGCCAACATGTCAAGGGGATTTCCCCGATAAGAAGTCCCAATTGGACCTTAGACCATATGGTGTAGGAGTCCTAGTAGTGGGTTGTAAGGTAATCCCTTGACTGCGTTGTCGCACAGAGGCAAGTAAGATAACTCTATCAGTAGAAAGGGTGTGTCTGATGTAGAGAGTTAAGGAATGTGTACAAGAGGTTCCAACACTTCGAAGGGAGAGGAAGGTGAAGGTGAGTTCCAGGTTGAAAGGGATCAGTCCCAACTCATCTAGGAACACACCACACAAAGGACATGTGTAGAATTTTGTAGAATTTTTCTACACATCAGCTAGCTCCAATACCATGTAGAAATTTACCACCTGTAGATCACCTGGTAATGCAATATACTAAAGCAAAACACTTGATCTACTTCTACAAACAATTTAGCGGAAGCTTAATCGAACATGTGCAACATAAATAAGAACACATATAACTAATATGGAGAAATCAAACACACATAACACAGAAGATATAACCAAGGGAAAGCACCAGCCTAAAACCCCATCTCTGTATTATCATACAAGTGGAAATATGTCCAGATTACACAAAGCCTTAGCTCAGAATCTATCTAGCTCTTAGTACAATCCCTTTACTGCTCATAGATAGTCAAAGGCTTCTCACAAACCTTCTCCTCTACCCTTCAAGCCTCCTATTTCTATGCACAGTTTTTCTTGGGTCCTCCAGCTGCAGCCTATGTGATTCTCACCTCACACACAACACTGACCTCTGAAATAACTGCACAAACCTGAAGGAGATAAATCCTCATCATGGATGAGCTTCCTTTATAGGAAAAATATTCATCCAATTGATAGTACATTGTCCCTTCTCTGATCTCAACTAGGTCTCTGTCAGAACTGACATGCAACAGTTATCCATGAGTGAATCCTCAGTTATCTAAAATAATAGTTGTCACATGCATGCAAGCATTAACAAACTATATTTTATTATTTTAACAACTTGTTAAAGTAATCTAACTAGACTTGACAAGTTAGAACACTAGTTAGAACTAAGTCAACTGATATTCTCATTATAGAACTCATACTTTTTCCCTCAATCAGTGGGACAACTCATGTGCATGCTCACAAAGACTTCAAATTTGAATTTCCTTAACTAATTAACTCAATTGAACTAATTAATTAATATTTCCAACTACTGTTAAGACCAAAATTAATTTTACTTCCTATAGATAGACTAGGGATTGCTATAAATAGGAAGGGACCCAGAAATGTTATTTTTAGAGATTTCTATTTTTAGTAGTTTCACCTCTCACCCAAGGCAGCCAATGACCTCACTGGCCAAACTGCTATTTTTAGACATGCTATTTTTAGAAGTGCTATTTTTAGCACATTCTAAATTTAACATTTCTTGTTGCACATTTTTCAACAACATGCACAGCTTCCACCGACGCAGTCCACTCGGATGCGACATCCACAACAACAAGGTAAGATAACAAAAACAACACTCATAGATCAATGTGAGATGAGTGTGATAGTTGATATAGCAAGGTTCATGAGAAGGCTTGTCTGATGTCCAGCAGAGAAGTCGACACAGACGGTGACAACATTAACCACATATGCAACACATCAACAACAAGATTCATATAATTGCATACAAATTAGTTCATATACAAGTATGTAAGTTAAACAACATATATCATTAAGGCAGCCAGAACAATCCAACTACAATAACAACATATGCATGAAAATGTGTTGGCTCTTATTATTAAAGAAGTGTAAGTCACAATCATACAATACACCATGTAAGCCTACTAGCCCCAATAATGGAACGTTACAGCCACATTTGCCAACTCCTCCAAAGAGATGTACTAGCTCCATGAAGTGGAGAAACCAAGGTGCATTACAATACTATCCAAGCCTTCTTCAAGATAGTCTTAGTAGAAGCTTGGCTGACCAAAAACCTATACAATTACTCTTCACCTACTCTATGAATGTTACATCCAATCATTGACACTTGACTTACACTTGACACAACACAGCATTACAATGCACATGTACTCATGTGAGACAACATGGCTTGAGCAAGCCTTGCAAGACATCACTGACACTCGGTTTGCTAAGACGAGACCAACTCTTTGACATGCCTGTGATGGTGAAGGTGGTGAGTTAATGCCAAGCTTGGTCATCTGTGATGGTGTGCATGCACCTCATGGTGACACATTGTTGAAGCGAACTCTTACCTTCGTTGCAACCGGTGCATTAATTCAGTCCCTTCATTCAACTCGTTTCCTAACATGCACATGGCCTTCTTGGGTGTAGCTGAACTTGAAACACACTAATGCATAGTATTCGTACTAATCTTCAAGTGTGTGCTGGTGTTCATGCACATCATCTTGTTGAAGTACATGTTTATCTCCAATTGGACTTGCTTCTTGTCTTTGCCTTGGTGGTGTGTTGAATGGGTTGGATTGCATGCGTGTGCATAATGACATGCATGCTGCTGAATCCCTTGCATGTGATCACCAACACTGATAACCATGTCAGCTCCATGTTAGCTGTTGGGATGGATCTTTAACTTGTACAGGCACAATTTCATCCTTGAGTGCACGATGTGCCCACTGTTGTTCCTGTTCCTGTTGCAACTCATTAATCTATTTGTGCAGCTTCATGTTCTTCCTGAGTTGCTACTTCATCACATGCAACTCCTTCTTTGTTCCCTCTTCTGCCTCCACATGATCTTCATGTCGTGACGTTACTTCATAGATGGAGTCTCCAAAGTTGCTTTCATCATTAATAGACTTGCTTGAGCTTGGAACCTTGTTTTGCCTCCATGTTGTCAAAAACCCTCCTATTGCATTCATTGCATTTGGTATGCTTTCTTCAGCTGTTGTTCATGATGTTGCTCAATGTGATGCTGCTGTTGTCATATCTTGATGTCCTTGTCTATGAACAACTTGATGTCTTCGTGGGTAGAAAAGTCCATGTACACTTGATCAATTGCATCCCCAAGTGTGGTCTGAACGATGTCTTTGTCTCTGCTCTACTGGAAACCAATTTACCTGTATTTCTTAGAGGTAGATGAACACCTGCAATACCTGGAGAAATGGCAACACTCATGGCAAGCAATTTGTCAATTGAAAACCAAAATGAACATGAGAATTGACTTGTATCATACCTAGGTGAATAATATGAAGGTTGTGCAATTTCGGCCGGGAGGTCGGAAGACCAACTGCCAAGACTGCACAAGGCAGAGTCTGGGCTGCTAGCAGACTGGGTGACTGTTGGAACTACATAATGCACAGTCCATTTTGGCCGCTAACTACTGGGATTGCGCAATGGACAATTCCAGCTGGGAAGGATTGTTGGCCCAAGGACATATTTGTGCTATTCCTTGGGCCAAGTAGCCACTGTCCTCCAAAAATGCGAAAAACACACTAGGCAGCCAGTGTTGGGTAGGAATGCGCAAATTTGGATAGGAAGGTGAGTGTTCCTTTTCCAGATTGTGTGATGTAGCCTTGGTGAAGGCAAAGCCTGGGCCAAGGTTGGCCCGACTTACCAATGGGCAACTGAAAGCAAGTAAGTCAGTGAATGCATGGTGACACTAAGTGATAGCAAAAGTGATTAACAATGCATGAAAAACATGAATGAAAGATTCAACAAACATATCAACATGCATGTGGGTGAGGTAATTCGACAGTTGGGTGAACATTCATTCAAAACAGTTTCATGCATGCAACAATAATGAGATAGCAATGAAAACTGAAACAGAGTTAGGAAAAGCTAGTATACATGTAAACGACAGAAAGTGTTCAAAGAAATCAAGCAAATAGTACCCCCACAAGAGAAAACAAAAAAAACGAAAGAAATGTGACATAAGGCATGGGAAGTGGGCTTACCCCAAAACAACTGAGTTGAATGTGCCAACTACTTCTATATGTGATGTGGGATGTTAGAGATGCAAGTTTGATGTGAGGAATGAGCTCTGCAACGTCTAGTTGATGAGTTTTGATAACATTGAGGTTGTGATGCGCATGCCACAAATATAAGGGAATCAACACTTGTGAGGTTATGAGAAGAAGCCCATGCATGCAAGTCTATTTTGCTCAGTCCTGGAGGGAACCCCTCAACTCAGTTGCACATGCAAGAGACTGCTTGATTGTTGGTCCAGGAACCACTGGACTTAGTTGCGCATGCAAGAGACTGCTTGACTATTGGTCCAAGAACCGCTCAAATCAGTTGCACATGCAAGAGACTGCTTGACTGTTGGAGAAAACTGTGCATTTCTAGCTGGGAGCCGGGTTGGCTACCCAGGAGATTTGCACAATTTTTGGGTAAAGCAAATGACTTCTGCCTAGATTATTGCAAATCCTGGGTTGGACAACCTACTGCTAGAAAATCTGTGCAAATCTTGCTAGGAGGGTTGGCTGGGAGGAGTGCGCAATCCTGGAGCTCAGCAGGTTGTCAGAGAGGATTGCACAATTCTTGGAGGGAAGGCTAGTTGCCCTCTAGAAATGCACAATTTTCAAGGGGAAGTTTCTTAGCCTACAGCTGGACCAAGTCTAGGTGAGCAACTTGTGAGAAGAATGGATCAACTGTGATCGATAGGCTGCCTTTGTTGAGGAAATTACTGAATCTTGAGTACTTGATGAAGCAATACAAAGTGTTGTGCAAGGTTGGTAGGGAGGCTCCAAAACAGGCTAAGGAAAAATTTTGGAGGGTGGTTGTAGCTACTACAATAGGTCACTACACTACGTAGTGTCCTCTTAAGAAGAAGGACAAGGATGAGAAACATGATCCAGAGGCTGCAACCACAAGGATCAAGGAGGAGGAGTTTTCCATGATTTCCCAGATACCTCCAGGGGAGAGGTGGGGTGTTATAGTACTGTAGTTCAAAAGAACTACAGATGGGTAGGTTCCATTGAGGAGTCCACCTCATGGATAAATACCTTGCTACGGGAGCCCATATAAGAAGTAGCAAGATGGACCAGTGTCATTTCGTGCAACGGAATGCTAGAGTGACAGTTGCAGTGGCTAGGATCACCAGAGATTGAGCATCACAGAGAAAAGTTGTTAACAGTGCAGTTGGTACATTGCAGAATCAACAGCAACACAAAGACTTCAGAGGGTCAACACAGAGACTAGTAGCAGTCAGAACTCCAACAATAGATGTATCACACTAAACACATTTGGTTCATTATTTTGGATGTTTTTCTGTTGCAACAGTTGCAGAGTTTCAGTGCATATGCAATTGGCATCAACATGCAGAGTTAGAAGCAACACAAATGTAACATTTGCGCAGTAGTTGGTGGGTAGTGATGTTATACATCAACAATGTAGAGGGAGATGTTACAGAGTAGCATCGGATGTGCTCTAAGACTTAGAGGCTAGGACACATGTATTCCAAAATACCCATAAATAATTTTGGGAAATTCCACTTGGAGACAGTTTATTAAAATAATTAATTATCTTTAATGAATGCCTAAGTCTAAACTTAGGAAATTAAAATAATTAAAGGGTATTAATAAAAATGGGTGTGAATCTTCTAGAAGAAGACGAAGATCGAGTCAATAGGATATGAGCCATTGATTAGAATTTTATCTGGGTTGTTTATTACTCAACGAGAAGATTATAAGAAGAAATTCAATGGGAATTTGGAACACACATCGAGTGAGAGATTAGAGATCAATTGTCTCAAGAGAGCAGTGCAGTAGTTGTCAGAGAGGTCATCGAGGAGATTTCTTGTAGTGAGGGGCAGGGATAGTTTTCCGGTTGGAGAGTTTCCTGATTCGAGATACATTACAGGGGAGGCAAAGAGAGATCCAAAAGAGGCAACGTAGAGCCATGCTAGGCAAAGTAGAGCCACATCGAGGTAGTGTAAATCCTGTGAGGAGATTCTAAATTTGCTGGAGATTTTAGTTCTAGAGCGAGAAGCCGGGGTGTGAGACCAGAAGGATAGAGAGTCCAAGTTCCAAAGGAAAATCGACCAAAAAGAAGGGTGACGCTTATCCTAGTAGCTGTGACGATGAACTGTGTATGCTGACGATTAGGCAACGTAGAGGTAGTGTGGGGCTTTCCATCTAGAGCTTGGATTAGTATTGAATCTCCAGTGATAGTGTGAGGTATTTCTCACTAATTTCTCTACCAATCAGATTCTCTGTATCGGATAGCCAGTAAGGCATCCAAAGATTGTATTAAGAAAATATTGCATAATAATACAAACCCTTAACTATTGCACCGATTTTCCTGCATTTGGTTTTTCCGAGGACATTTTTCCAAAAACAATGGTGTCAATTGTGTGTGTGGTTATTTCTTCTTGCTCATTTCTTATTTCTGGATATAATTTAATTAGTGAAGACTGCATTCATATTTACTTTGATATTTACACTGTAACACAGTAAATAACTTGAATGAATTAACAAGTAGGAGAAGTAATATCAGTTTGTTGCAGTAGGGGTTTGGGTCTCTAGATTTTCATAGACTAGATTGCATCAATTTACCTTGCAACTTGTGGGAGCCAATTTGAAGACGAGATTGGGTGATCAATTTGTCTTCATTGGAGAAAATCTTGTAGCGACGTGATTAGGTACCTTATATTTGATTGGAGGGCAGTTTGTTGGCTACCCAAAGTAGCCCTAGAGAAACAAACAAGAAGGACATTGTTGGTGCGTGATTGGGTGAATATTGGAGCCTTATGAGTAGTTCTTTGATGGATGAAAGAGGCCACTAGAAGGTAGATTGAATCTCGGGTATTGGCTAGCCTAGATAGTAGTTTGATGAGCCCATGTACATGTAGCAGAAGTGACTTGCAACATTATTAGGTGGAATCCCTCTTGGATTCTTGATGTGTAGTGTCCTTGATGGAGTAAGGCACTACTAGTGAGTAGTACAGGAGCAAAGTATTGATACAAAAAGACACGACATAAAAGTTGTGCAAGGATGTTTTTAATTGTATCATGTATACAAAAACTCTTCACTTGCTTCTTGGAAAAATGATTGGTTGCTTGATTCAAGAGAAACTTGCCACATGACTTTTAGAAGAGTTTTTTTCAAGAATTTACTGACAATGTTGATGGAGTAGTATACTTTGCAGATAAGTCAAAACTCAAGCCATCAGGGCTTAGCAGAATCAAACTCAAACTGCCTGGCCTTCCAGAATTTCTTCTGCATGATGTTTTATATCTCCTGGAGTTGAGGAGAAACTTGTCTTTGGTCCACATCCACCAACAAGGACATTCCATCCATATGTTTGATGGCAAGGTTGAGGTCAGAAAAAACATAAGATCACTCACTTGTCATGATGGGGATAGAAGAAGAAAGACTTCTAAAAATGCAAGGTACCTCTGCTTGTGCACAAAAATTATCATACAGTTCTCATTATGATGAAAGTACATTTCCATCAAGTCTTTTATGGAATACTATATTTGGACACTTCAATTATGAAAACTTTCGTATGTTGAAGAAAAGGGTGTTACTGGTTTGCCTAAAATTCCTAGGAAACTTAAGCAATGTGATGCTTGTATCTTAGGAAAGCACAACAAACATTATTTTCATGATTCACATCCCTAAACACATAGGAAACTTGAACTTATTCATTCATACTTATTTGCCACAATGCTTGTTCCTTTTGCAAATGGAAATAAATATATGATGGCCTTTATTGATGACTACACCAGAATGTGTCGGTTTATTTATTCAAGAACAAATCTGATGCTTTTCAAACATTCAAGAACTTTCATGCATAGATTGAAAATGATGCACAATCTCATATTGGATCTATTCACACTAATAATTGAAAAAATACACTTCAAATGAATTTGAAAACTATCTTCACCACCATGGGATCAAATATCAAACAATTGTGCCTTATAATC
Organism: Pinus taeda; assembly: GCA_000404065.3. NCBI lineage: Eukaryota > Viridiplantae > Streptophyta > Pinopsida > Pinales > Pinaceae > Pinus > Pinus taeda. Next base: position 135,079 of record APFE030336874.1, read on the forward strand.
CCCAACAGAATGGAGTAGCTGAAAGAATGAACAGGACAATCATAAGTATGGTATGTTCCATGATGTTTTTCAAGAATGTAAAATGATGTTTTAGGCTGATGCAGTTCTATGTGTTGCATATATAAAGAATAGGTTTCCATCTAATGTTATTAGAAACAAGAATCCTTATGAAATGTGGTATGGCCACATTCCTTTGGTAAAGCATCTCAGGGTCTTTGGTTCCACCGATTATGCCTTGAACTTAAGGAATAAAGAAATAAAATTGTTTCAAGGAGTTGTATGTGTATCTTAATGTGGTATTCAAATACCTCCAAAGCATATTGTCTCTATGATGAAGTTAATAAGAAGTTTGTAGTGTCTAGAGATGTGATCTTTCTTGAATCTTGCAAGGCTGACAATGTTGTTGAGCAACAACTTGATCACTTGGATAGATTTAGACATGGAAAGTCTTTTCAAGAATTTGATAATGAGATTCCACATCTTGAAGGGGGGATTCCTATACTAGATCAATTTGTGGAATCTTCTTCTGAATAACTCTATCCCTCACATGAAGCTCCATCCATTAATAACACTTTGAGTGATGTGATTGGCATAATTGGGAGACTCAATCTTGATTCATCCCCAACTTAGTCAACTGAGCAGCTTGGTCCATCTCAGAAAGGTCCTCCAAAATGGCTAACAAAGACACTTGAAAGTACTCATCCTGATGAGATTGGAAAGACAAGAACAAGAAATTCAACCATGCAAAATGGAGGTGATGTAGACGATTCTAATTCACCTATTGATATGGACATTTCTTATGATTGTGAACTAAATTTGTCTTTAGATTTTGAACCAACTTCCTTTAAAGAAGTTGCTTCTCATGATGAATGGAAAGAAGCGATGCAAAATGAGCATGATGCTTTGATAAAGAATGGCACTTGGGAGTTGGTTGATTCTCCATTGGGAACAAAACCAATAGGCTGCAAGTGGGCCTATAAGGACAAGTATAAAGTTCATGGTTCACTTGAAAAGCACAAAGCCAGGCTTCTGGCAAAAGGTTTTGTATAAAAGAAAGGGGTTGACAATGAGGAGACTTTTTCCCCCACAACAAAATGGGCTACCATCCATATACTCTTTGCCTTAACAACTCAAAACAGTTGGAAAGCGCATCAAATGGATGTTAAAACTACTTTCTTGAATGGAGATTTGAAAGAGAATGTTTTTATGTCCTAGCCAGAAGGATTTGTTATGAAGGGTCAAGAATATAAAGTATGCAAGCTTGTAAAATCCTTGTATGGCCTCAAGCAAGCAACATGAACTTGGTATGAGAAGTTAACTGAGCATCCTCTGAAACTCAAATTCAAACATTATGATCTTGATGATGCAAATTTGTTTGTCAAGAAATTTGGCAAAACATTTGTATATCTTATAGTGTATGTAGTTGATCTTTTGATGACCAGGAATAATGAGAGCTATGTTGCATCCATAAAGAAGGAATTGACGAAAGTTTTTGAAGTGACAGACTTGAGGTATGTTCAATATTATCTTGGTATTGATGTAACTCAACTTCTGAATTTTATATTCCCCTCTCAGAAGAAGTACATTGGAGATCTATTGAACAAGTTTGACATGGATGAGTGTAATCCTTTGACTGCTCTAGTGAAACAAAACTTAAAGCTCACATCCACTGAAGGAAAATAATTTGAGGATGCAACAAAGTATAGACAACTTGTTGGAAGTGTCAACTACATGACTACTACCAGACCAAAAATTTCATTTGTTGTTGGAATCCTCTCTAGATTTATGCAAAAGCCTTGTGAGAGACATTGGTCTACTGTGAAAAGTGTTCTAAAGTACTTGAAGGGAACTCAAGACTTTGGACTTAAGTATACACATGTGGGTGACTTTAGCTTCACTGGATACTCTGTTTCAGACTTCTATGGAGATAAATAAACTGAGGTATCTACTTCAGGTGATGCTATGAGTCTTGGACCATGAACTGTCTCCTGGAGGTCACACATATAATTAGTTCTAGCAGATTCCACAACCAATGCAGAATATGTGGCAGCAATTGAAGCAACAAAGGAAATTGTGTAGCTTGGGAAAATTATGGAAGATTTGTAGGTTAAACAAGTGCATTCAACTCCACTCATGATTGACAACAGTTCTGCAATAAATTTGGCCAAGAACCCAAAGTTCCATGATCGAATGAAGCACATAAATACAAAATATAATTTGATTCGACATCATGTTCAGGCCAAGACAATCCATCTACACTATTGTTCCACAAATGAGCATATTGCAGACACCTTCACCAAATTTCTTGTAAAAGAAAATTTTGAAAGATTCAAAATGATGCCTGGACTCACCAATATCCCTTCAAATTAAGGGGGGAAATTTTGGCACCTAATCATTGGGATTGGGTGAATATGTGTAAATAGTGTACATAGAAAATAAAGAGAGCTGGAATATGAAGAGACACTAGGAGATGAAGCCCAAGTGTCTCTCCCTCCATGTCTATATCTAAGATCATCCTTAATGCATAAACAAAATTTAATTTGAGGAGTTAGTTAAGAATTTTTGAATGATCAAATAAGTAAATTATCTAATTTTGTGAGAAATTATTGTATTATATAATAGATGGGAATTTTTCTTTTTAAAATTTTAAAATTTATTAAAAAAAGGTAATCTCATTATTTCAAAAATAATAATAAAATTTTTTTTTTTTTACATAATGAAAATTTAATAAAAATTTATTTTTTATAAATATTTATAGAAAATATAATTCGGGTTTTCTAACAAAAATGGTGTGAATATAATTTTTTTTTAATTCTAAAAAAAAAAAAACAGATTATATTCTATGGAAAAATTTTGTAAAAATGTTGTTTCATAGAGAGATTTTTAAAGAAATATTATTCTATGAAATTTGTTAAAAGTTATTGTTATATATAAAATTCTGTAGAAAAAATATAAAAAATAATATTTTATAGAATTTTATATATTATAGAAAACATTGGTTTCATAAAAAAATTTATATAAATTATTTTTTGACAAAAAAATTGTTGAGAAAATGAATTGTGTAATGGAAATTGAAAATGTTTAAGAAAAGATTTTTTTAAAATGTTTAATTCGCTTTAAAAAAATATTAAGTTTTCAAATTTTTAAATAAGTAAATTAAAGGAAACTTTACCTATACCTACTTTTAATTCTAGTTTTAAATACAATATTTTTATTATTAAATAAGATAGTCAATACCTGAATTGGTGCTTGAATAATCTTCTTCTTTAAGTCCTCAAAGGTTATTTTCCCACTTAAAACTCTAGCCACTCTCTGTCATATGGTAGAAAGGTATTACCATTGTTGAAAATGAGGTTATAAAATTTCTTAGGTACTGTGTTCTCACAACAAAACTCCTTATGTCATAAACATTAGTAGGCATGATCCACCTCATGATGACCTCCATATTTTTAGGTTTTGTCTTCAACCCTTCCCCACCTATCACTTATCTCAGATACCTCCAACATTGTTATGCAAACTAATAGTTCTTGATATTTTCAAGCAGTTAGTGCTTCTTTAATGTCTCTAGCACTTTCATCAAATGTGATATGTGTTCTTCCCAGGTAGCATTGTATGCCAATATATGATCCAAATAAATAATTAAAAAAATGAATCTATAAAAGGGAACATTGTACCATTCGTTAATGTCATGAACATAGTTGGTGAATTGCATAGGAAAAATGACATAACTAACCACAAATATAAACCTTCTATGATTTTGAAGGAAATCTTCTAGGTATCCTCTTCTCTTACTCATACCTAGTGATAACCTGACTTTAAGTCCATCTTGGTGTTTGTGGGAATTTTCCGTTGAGGTTTAAGGTTTGAAACTCAATAGAGCCAGAGATAAGTAACTTTAAAATAAAAAACAAATAACATATAATCAATGAGATCTAAGTTTAATAGTTAAAAGACCTACTTGGAGCACTGAAGATCAAATGCCCTTCTTTCTCCTTGCTTCTCTCCTACTCCTTGATCCTATAATCCAATAACAAAGAAAAACAATAGGCAAAAAGAGAGATTTACATGTACATATGATCAAAATCAATACAAAACTGTAAAAAAAAATTCATTCATAACCATCAAAATTGGAATAGGAAAGAGCTTCTTATATATTAAGTGAATGAATAAGAGCTTCTTATATATTAAGAGTTTCCACTTTTAATTCACTTTTCAAATAAAAGATTACTATGATTAAATAAATATTTAGTAAGTTGTTGAAAGACTTTCTAGAAATATATTCTGCAGGTGGTTTTTGGATTGGGCTCTATAGTACCCATTATCAAGGACAAATAATTAATTAAAAAGTAGAATCATATAAATTTTGGGCTAATGGTTGTGAAAAGTATAGCATTTTGAGTGGACATTCCTTCTATCATAAAAGAAAATTAATTAATTAAAATATAAAATTCACATAATTTTTTTTCAACTTTGATAGAAATGTTGATAATTATCTTCTCAATTTTAGAGGAGATTTGTAAACAATAATTTTACAACATAGCTTATAATGGATGGAAATTTTTCTTTTAAACATTTTGACTCATTTGAAAAAACTAAAATCATCCGAATTTTAAAAAGGTTAAATAAATTACATTGATCTTCACCTAAAAAATAGGTTATCCACTTTTAAAAAAGGTTAAATAAATTAGATGTCCCTTCACCTAAAAATTAGGTTGTCCATTTTAATTATTGTTTTATGAAGAGTTGATTGTTTCAAGAAAATGGTTAATTTTTATTTTTATTTTTTTTTACTTTTTTGAAAAATAATAAATATTCAAAATTTTAAAACAAACAAGCGAATTAAATATAACTTACTTTGTGCAATCAAATAAAATAAAATAAAATAAAATAGTTCATTTTTAATTTTTGCTTTTAATTCACTTTTGAAGTGAAATTGTCACAACTCCCAACTTGATTAAAATATCGATGAAAAAAAATAAAATTTATTTGATTTGTCATTTATATATTAATCTAGACGGTATAATTACCGTGCCAACCATATATGGTAGATTACAATGGCCATATCAAACCATACATAATTACCCCTTTTTCCTGCAATCGGATTTCATGTACCCTAAGGTTTATTGCTGGTGGTACAATGGTAGTTTGTTTCCCCAAAGCGTATTAATGGTCAACCAGCTGAGAGGATGACAGCTGGGCTTTCCTCGAGATCTGCTTACTCCAACTCAGCTGGCGATCCCGGTGATAGTTGTTGATAGCTATTTGAAATTAATGTTTACTGCAGGGTACACTGATCCTCGGGATTCCGGATGAAATCGACGGGGGGTATTCATTTCCCTCCATCGAACGACTGTATTTGCTCTGACCCACTATACATGGCAGTGCCTAAGGGTTTTGGTCTCCATTTGGTGTTTGCGAGCTCCGCCTCCAGAGGGTTCCTCCGATACAGAGTTCTCTTCTAGAGGATTCCACTGGCTACAAATTCAGTTCAGAGGTCTGCTCATGCCTTTTCGTTTGAAGGCGAGCCGAACGCCTCGACCTTGCTCAGCAGTTCAGGTATCACCTACGAGTTTTGTTTTCTTTACTATTACCTTGAATTGATTTAGATTTTTATGGTAGGCTATGGACGATTTCTAACTTGTTTCACTGTGCAAATATGCAGGACTTGGAACGATCGTCGCCGTGGATGGAAAGGTAGCAGTCCTCATTCGGATGTATCGATGAACTTCTCCAGGTAAGTTCATCCTGAACCCTTGCTGCACCCGGCTATTGTTTGGGTAGGATGCCGGTTCAACGGCTTAACTCTGTTCATTCCCTTGTCAGGTTCAATGATTACTTTTGGAAGGATGTCTACGATTGTTTTATCCTCTCGGTCGTGAGAGCCATCCACAGTCGTCACTCAATGAGGCTTCTGTCCTCATAAATTTATATGAATGTATCACGCAATGTATTTTGTTTTATTTGAGGACAAACAGTCCGGTATTTATTTGAGATGTAATATTCAGTACTGGTTGTATGAATGTTACCTGGCCATAAGTTATATAAATATTGTTTTTCTTTTTCATTCTGTACTGTAAGGGTTTCGATGAGTTCTTCAGTCTTTGTTCTAACCCATCTGCATGCTCTTGAACAAGTTTACTGTGAATATAATATACTACATATATTTTCCTTTTTGTGCTTCCTTTGTTCGGATGTAAAGTTATGGATTCCTGAGTCTGGTGTCCCGTAGTCCATGGTATGACTCGGCGACTTCGACCTACAGGTCTCGGCATGGTTGTATTCCTTTTGTTAAGAACATTTTATTTTATAAGTTTCTCAGACATTCTTCTGTTATTTGATCTACCAACGTTTACCCGATATGTACATATAGTCGATTTCTTCATTTGGTTGGTATAATATGCATTCAGCACTCTGGAATGCCTGGGTTAAATTCTTGTTCAAATGGTTCACAAAGCTTGTAATTTTCTATGCGACTTTTATTATTCTATCATGACTGCATACATAGGTAACTGAGAACATTCAGTTCTGACTGTTATGGTGTTCTAATCAGACCTTCGGGTTCGTAATTTTCTTTCATTATTTGCTTGAAATATATATGTATGCATATGCCACATTGAGATTGGCGAATGGTGGTTTCATTTAAGGCATTTGAAGTCGATTTAAGGTTCCATCCAACTACATTCTGATCCTATGTGATTCTACCGGCATTGTACCGGCATTGTACCATGATTTGGCTGAATGTTATGGCTTGATATTTATATACGGTATTTGGTTGTTTATAATGAAATTTTAATACAGTTTTAAAAAAAGAACTCCTCGGCATTGTACCATGATTTGGCTGAATGTTATGGCTTGATATTTATATACGGTATTTGGTTGTTTATAATGAAATTTTAATACAGTTTTAAAAAAAGAACTCCTCTGTTATACCTAGCTGCAGAGGAGGATTTTACTATGTTCATTTTCTATCACCAAGTTTGTTTGTTCCAAGAACTTTACACTCTTCGCTCTTATTTTATTTAGAGTTTTACTTATAGTTTAATGTTTCCAATTCGATGTAGTCACAGACTTATGAATATTCGTTCGAAGGATCGTGCGAGGCGTGCGGAGGGTGCGCCCGCCGAACGACGGAAAAACCAAATGGTTGAATGGTGACTCATGCGGAGGGTGACCCGTAGTTGGGTGTGTCGGGCGCTGGGTGGAAACAGAACGTAATGTTTTGGGTTGCAAACGAGAGGTGCAACGAGGCATGCGGAGGGCGCCCAGGTTGGGCGACACAGACACAAAGAATGTGCCCGAGTTGGGCAAATGACACAAACGTGTGACAGGGTAAACGGAGAGTTGGATGAGTCGTGCGGATGCCGTTCGGGGGAAACGACGAGCTGGGCAACCGAGTTTGCCGAAGTTGTGAAAATTGGCTAAGTGTAAATTTGGTGTTTCCTCCAAGATTTAACTTGTACTTTGAAAGATGAAGATTTATATATATTGATATACAGGCAGACTCACATCGGGGAGTCGCCCTTCCCTTTATACTGTTGTGCATTTCTATATGGTAATGCTGTTATGATGAATGTTCATGGTTTTCATCATGTATAAAGGATAAACTAATACTTGGTAACGAAAAATAAGCTAAGTATGAATGTTAGGTGTAGCCCATGACTATGAGTATTGGTGAAAAGAAAAGGGTCGGTGGTGCCACACCTCACTATAGAGCGGTTGAAAGATTACCACCAGTGTAGAGGCATGACAATTATGGCTCAATTGAGAATTAGGGCTCAATCGAGCCCTTATTTCTTATCAAAATCCCAAACCTGGTCTGTGCAAGCCATTCTGCACAGAGTATGAGAAGAAAGTAGCTCAATTAAGGATTTAAAATTTTTTATTCATTTGAAAAAAATCAAATCATTAGAATTTAAAAAAGGTTAAATAAATTACATATATCTTCACCTAAAATATAAGTTATCTACTTTTTAAAAGGGTTAAATAAATTAGATATACCTTCACCTAAAAATTAGGTTATCCATTTTAATTATGGTTTTATGAAGATGGGATTGTTCCAAAAAAATGGTTAATTTTAAATTTTAAATTTTCGATTAGTTTGAAAAAAATAATGAATATTCAAAATTTTAAAAAGAATAAGCAAATTAAATATAACTTATTTGGTACAATAAAATAAAATAAAATAAAATAAAATAGTTCATTTTTAGTTTTTTCTTTTAATTCACTTTTGAAGTGAAAATTTATTATTATTGAATTGAAAAGTGTATTGTTAAAAAATCTTCTGGAAATATGTTGAATGGGTGGTTTTTGTGCAGAAGCTTCATCACTTATTAAGGACAAATAATTGACTAAATTGTTAAATTTATATGAATTTGACTGGACTTTTGAGTAGTGACTTTGATGATTAACTTTATATTTTATATTTATATTTTAATTTATATTTATATTTAAATAAATACTTTTTTTTATTATTAATTATTATATATATATTATATATTAAATATAAATTAATTTATATTACTTATTATAATTAATTAATTTAGCATTGTTGATATTTTTTTCTAACTTATCAAGAATTTTGTAAGAAATATTTAAAATATTTTTATTAGAAATAGTGAGAATTTGCCGAACATTTTTCACTTATGAGAAAGGACAGACAATTGATGGAATAATCGAAATGATCGGAGATAATTTAAAATGATCGAAATGATCGGAAATAATAAAATTATCGGAAATAATATAAGTTATCTACTTTTTAAAAAGGTTAAATAAATTAAATATACTTTCACCTAAAAATTAGGTTATCCATTTTAAATATTGTTTTATGAAAATTTGATTGCTTCAAGAAAATGGTTAATTTAAAATTTAAAATTTTTGATTAGTTTGAAAAAAGAAAATATTCAAAATTTTGAAAAGAATAAGCAAATAAAATAGTTCATCTTTAGTTTTTTCTTTTGATTCACTTTTGAAGTGAAAATTTATTATTATTGAATTGAAAAGTGTATTGTTAAAAAATCTTCTGGAAATATTTTGGAATGGGTGGCTTTTTGTTATAAAGCTTGATCACTTATTAAGCTGACAAAATAATTAATAAATGTAAAATTATATACAATTTTTCTTCTTATAATATGACTAGACTTTTGAGTTAGTGACTTTGAATGTCTAACTTTTTATAATATAATAATATATATATATAATTTAGCATGTGGGGTTTTTTTTCTAACTTATGAAGAATTTTGTAAGAAATATTTAGGATATTTTTATTAGAAATATTGAGAATTTGCCGAACATTTTCACTTATGAGAAAGGACAGACAATTGATGGAATGATCGAAATGATCGGAGATAATTTAAAATGATCGAAATGATGTAATACGTAAATTTCCAATAAGTAATGGTTCATGGTTCATAACTGATTCAGAGAAATAACTTATGAGATGGTGGCTTAACTTTTATCATTTAAAAAAAACACTTCGCGGAAACTCGTTGGATTCATCCCATCAAATGAAATAATAATAATGGGATAAGTGGTTTTTGTGTGAATACTTTAATTGTTAAGGGTAAATAATTGATTAAATAACAATTAAGGGTAAATAATTGATTAAGTAATAAAATTTATGTAATTTTTTTTTGAATTTGACCAGATTTTTGAGTAGTTAGTTTTGAATAACCTAACATTTACTATTAGTTAAAATATATATAATTTTTTTTCTTAGTTTATGAAGATTTTTGTAAGAAATATTTAGGTGGGATATTGATATTTTGTAAAAAATATTGAGGTTTTGAATTCGCTGAACATTTTCACTTGTGGTGTTTTGCCTCTTGATATAGGAAGACTTTCTACCAATTTGTTTTACTTGTCATTATCAAACAATCGAATACAAGGAAACATCCCTCCACATATTGGCAATCTTAGTAGCCTATCTTTTCTAGATTTAAGTGAAAATCTTTTAATTGGTACCATTCCACATATAGGAGAGCTTGAAAAAATAGAAAGATTGTGTTTAGGTAACAACAGATTAGAAGGAAACATCCCAGATGACTTTGAAAGTTTACAAAACCTTGGTCTCTTGGACATTAGTGGAAATTTTCTCTCTGGAAATATTCCAAATTCCCTTGCACCCCTTAAACAACTGAGAAGACTCCATCTTCATCATAACTATTTATCGGGAACCATACCTTCCAACTTACTAGATTGTACAAATTTGGAATTGCTCGATTTGTCTCACAATAGGCTTGCAGGAAGTATACAACATGAAATTGCGAAACTTTCTCATCTCCAATTCTATTTGAATTTGTCATGGAATTTATTAGAAGGTTCCTTGCCCATGGAGATTGGTAAAATTACAATGGCTCAAGCTATTGACATTTCTGTCAATCAACTAACCGGGACAATTCCCCTTACAATTGGAGGTTGTAGTGAACTACAATTATTGAACTTATCTCAAAATGCCATCGAAGGGCCTATTCCAGACTCACTCGGAAATTTACAGAGTCTTGCAAGCCTCGATCTCTCTTCCAACTCCTTATCAGGTCCAATACCAATTGCCCCTCTCCAAAACTTAAAAATGCTTCAAAGCTTGAATTTGTCTTTCAACTATTTCACAGGGGAAGTTCCAGAAGGAGGGATTTTTGCAAACAGAAAGATTGTTGTGTCTTTAATCGGAAATCCTAGCCTTTGTGGACCACAATCATTCCAATTACCTGCATGTCAAGTTCCAAGAGGTCATTTTGCACTTGTCAAAATAATATTACTGCCAGTGAGTGGAGCAATTTCTTTTATGCTATGTTGTCTACTTCTGAGATTCCTTCGGAATGGGAATATCTCTATGCAAAACTTTGCTTCCTCAAATTCCATTTTGCAAAAGCTAGAGCACAAAAGGATCTCATATCAAGAGCTTCAAATAGCAACTAATGGATTTGCCGAGGCAAACTTGTTGGGAGCAGGGAATTCTGGTTCAGTCTATAAAGGGACTCTGAGAGATGGCACCGTTGTTGCTGTGAAAGTTTTCCATCTGCAAAATGACATGATTGAAAATGGTTTTACAGTAGAATGCAGTGTCTTGCAAAAGGTTCGACATCAAAATCTGGTGAGGATCATAACCTCATGTTCCAACCCTGATTTCAAAGCTTTGGTGTTCGAATTTATTCCTAATGGAAGCTTGCAGGAGCATTTGTGTCTTAATAAAGATGATAAAAATGGTGCTTATGAGTGTCAGATGGGACTAACAACACGATTGAACATTGCAATAGATGTGGCCCATGCATTCGAATATCTTCATCATGATTCTATTGTGCAAGTAGTGCATTGTGATTTAAACCCCAACAATGTGCTTCTAGATCAAAACATGTCAGGGCATGTAGCTGATTTTGGTATTGCAAGATTGATCAATAAATCTGCTACCGAGCCACTTACTTCAACACTTGCTTTAAAAGGCACCGTGGGCTATGTTGCACCAGGTATGTCATTTTAGAATGTTAGATTTGTACTAGTCTATTCTCATCAACAATTTTGTATGGATTGGTTGAGTAAAATTTGATGAAGGTTATCTTTAATGCAGAGTCTGGATTAGGTGAGTCAATGTCTACCAAAGGAGATATTTACAGCTATGGCATTTTGTTATTGGAAATGCTTACAAGGAAACGACCAACCAGTGATATGTTTTCTGTAGACCTTAACATTCATAAGTGGGTGAAACTAGCCTTTCCAAACAGAGTGAAGGAGGTAATTGACCACCAACTTTTAAATGAGGTGGATGGAGATGAATTTGAGAAAAATAGCGCATACAAATGCCTACTTTCTTTGCTACAAGTTGGTTTGATTTGTTCAAAAGATTCACCTAATGAACGACCAACTATGAGAGATGTGGTAACGATATTGGAAAGCCTCAAAAATGATTTGGAGGGAAATGCATTCACTTCTAGGAGGATGAGACAAAGCATGGTCAACTTGCTTAGCAATACAAATGACACATGGAATGATATGCTTGCATCAAATGCCCAAGGTTCTTCTACATTTTAGTTTGTGAAAATTGCAATACTAGAAGATTTCAGTAGACTTTCCGTTGTTTGTATAATGACAACTTCTTTTGAACTTCTAGCGGTTGAGATAAGCTTCTATTAGCATTTATATCTATTTGTAATTAGTGTCAACTTAAAAAATGGACACTTTTTGTAACACCATATTATGTGAATGACAAATCTAAGTTCTGTATATTTTATTAGCCATTCATAATGTCAATATTTTTAATTGTTTAAAAATCATATTCATTTTTTTTTTACGTTTTTATAGAAAAAGAAAGGACATGATTCTTAAAAATATCACCTATGGCTTATAAACATATATTTTAGCTTAATGAAATGATTTTGTGAACTATGTTGAAGTTTAATTAATTTGTCGATATTACTTTTAATTGTTGGAACACACTTTTATTTGTATTTATTATATATTTGTAATTAATATTAGTGTCTAAGTTAAATGTCTTAGAAATATTTTATTACCTTCATGAAGATTTGTATTTTGATGCAATTCATCCTGATAATCATCCATGATGTCAATATTCATATCAATAAAATAAAATAAATCACAAAAAAAAAATTACATTCTCTCTTTAC
>APFE030336874.1:184675-243446 GCA_000404065.3 Pinus taeda
ACTAAAATAGGAAGGTATCCCGAAATGCTATTTATAGCAGTACTAAATTTAGCACTTCTATATTTAGCATTTCTTGTTTCTATTTTCAACACTCCCTCTCAACAAGAAAGGGATTATCAGTAACCCCAGTCTTGTCTATGTGGAACTCAAACTTGCATTTTGAGAATGCCTTAGTCAAAATATCTGCATCCTATTCCTCGGTCGAAACATACAACAACAACATGATCCTCTTGACCACACAGTCTCGAAGATGGTGATACCGAATATCAATGTGCTTGGACCTGTCATGAAAAAATGGATCCTCAGAGAGTTTGATACAACTTTGATTATCGCAGTAGATCACGGTTGGATCCATCCTCTGACCAAACAATCCCACTAGAATCTTTTGCATCCAAATGGCCTCACATGCAGCTTGCCTAGCAGCCATGTATTCAGCCTCTGCTGAGCTAAGTGCAACTGACCTCTGTTTCCTATTGTACCAAAAAACTGCAGCTGAGCCAAGGTTGAAGATTCCTCCAGAAGTGCTCTTCTGGTCTAATGGACTCCTTGCCCAATCCGCATCTATGAATCCCTGAAGCTTCACTCCCTCTATCCGTCTGTACCACAATCTGAACTGAGATGTGCCTCTGAGGTATCTCAGCACATGCTTTGCTACCTTCCAAAACAGCTTGGTAGGCTGAACCATAGCATGACTCAGCTAGTTCACCACAAAGCATAAGTCGGGTCATGTGTTCACCAGATACATAAGTGAACCCACCATCTTTCGATAAACAATAGGAGCTACTACCTCACCTGAGGTAGCATCCTCCTTCCTCCAATTCCCAGCTAGAGGAGTCTGCATGGGCTTGCACTTCTCCATGTGAAAGTGCCTGAGTATCTCATTGGCATACTTGCCTTGAGACACAAATACTTCACCATCTTTCTGCCACACCTCCATGCCTAGAAAGTAGTGCGTAAGACCCATGTCTTTCATTTCGAACACTCTTGCAAGGTCCTCCTTGCAAGACTGTATCAGTTGATCATCACCTATCAAAATTAGATCATCGACATAAAAAAAATGATCAATGGTTTACATTCTACCATGATGTGGTAAAGGTTCACATCTGCTTCACTCTTGCTGAAGCCCAACCTAGTTAAATAGCTGTTGATCCTGGTGTACCAAGCACGGGGTGCTTGCTTCACCCCATACAAAGCCCTCTTAAGTTAGCACACATGTGACTCACGATCGAAGGTCTCGAAATCCTCTGGCTGCTCAATGTGCACCTCCTCCTCAATCTTCCCATTGAGGAATGTTGTCTTCACGTCCATTTGATGGATCTTCCAACCCGTCTGAGTTGATAATGCAAACATTGATCTGATAGATGAGTACCTTGCTACGGGAGCAAAGGTGTCATCGTAGTCGATCCCCTCGACCTGCGAGAAACCTCAGGCAACAAACCTTGCCTTATGTTTCTCAACACTACCATCAGCTACCTGCTTTACCTTGTAAAGCCATCTGGAACTCACCACTAACTTACCCTGAGGTCTTGGGACAGCATCCCACACATTGTTCTGAATGATAGAATCGTACTCCTCTACCATTGCATCAACCTAGACTGGTTGCTGCACTGCCTCCTCAAATGAAGAAGGTTTGGTATGTACACACTCCCCAACCAGGGCCATGTACCCAGTGTACTGCTCGTGTTACCTCCTTTGTCTATGCTAAGAAGATGGTTGTTCCACATTCTCCAATGCATCCAGCATCAACCTGTTAGCTTCCCTTGAGCGTTTCCACCCATCTCTGGAAGTCTCAACATGAGTGGATGTCTCCACTCCCGGATCCTCTGAATGCAGCTACTTCGCATTAATCTGAGGCTCCTCCTCCTTAGGAACTAAAAGTTCCTCCTCTGCATGCAACTTGAGCTCCCTCTCAAGTGATAATTTCATGGCTTTTTGCTCATCAAACTTTAGAACCTTGCCTACCACTGTCCGACTGGTAGGCAGGTACACCTGATAGTTGTGGGGTGTATCCGTGTACTCCACAAGTATTCCCAACTCAAATGTTGGATCCAGCTTCTTCCAAGCATCCTTGGTCACATGATATTAAACTGATGACCCAAAGATTTGGAAGTGACTCACATCTGGTTGCTTCCCGGAAAAGGCCTCCATAGGTTTCTTCATTCTCAGTATACGATGCAAGCTTCTGTTCTACAAGTATACTGCTGTATTGCATGCCTCAGCCCACAAATGCAGTGGTAGGCTTTGGTCATGCAACATCGCTCGAGTTGCTCCCACAATCAATCTATTCTTCCTTTCAGCCACCCCATTCTACTGTGGGTTATGGGGTGCCGTCAACTCCCGTTTAATTCCTTCTGTAGCACAGAAGTCCTTAAATTGTTGGGAGACATACTCTCTGCCATTGTTGCTACGGAAGGATTTTATTTTCTTTCTAGATTCTTTCTCTGCAAAGGCTTTAAACTCACAAAACCTCAAGAAGGTCTGATCCTTCTTTTAAATAAAGCAAATCTAGCATCTACGAGAAAAATCATCAATAGAAATAACATAGTACCTTTGTTTAGCGGTGGAGGCTGTAGAGAAAGGTCCAGAAACATCTGAGTGAACTCACTCCAGGATTACTCCAGCTCTACTGTCTCGATCCAGAAAGGAATATTTCACATACTTACCCAAGGTACAACCTTTGCATGTATTCATCTGCTCTAGTTTTCCCTTGGGTAGTCCGATAGAAATCTGCTACATGATCTTCAGGGCTCCATGGTGCAAGTGGCCCAGTATTCTATGCCATAACTTGCCAACATCTTGGCTCTGCACCATATCAGCTTTGGAACTCATTGCAGCACAGTCGTCTACCTCCATCTTGTATAGATTCTTTACTAGAATCCCAATTCGCTTGGTTTGTCCAATACCGATATGCCTCAGGAATACCTTTCCTTTACTAAACACTACATTATAGCATTTATCTTCTAGCATAGCGATAGACACAAGTTTCTTCTTCAGACCTGGTACATACTTTACATCAGTCAGGGTGAGGGGAGCTCCATGCTCCCTCTGAAACACAGCTGTACCTTCACCTGAAACATGGTAATTTCCATCATTGCCCATCTCGATTCGCATCTGGAGATCCTTCTCCTCCAAGGTACTGAAAATATTCTTGTCACCTGACATGTGGAATGAAGCTCCACTGTCCAGGTACCACACACATCCCACCATGGATGAAACCATGCATGCGATAAGCAAGAAATCTAGCTCAAACTATGAGGCTAGTGCCTCACCATCAGATCCCTTCGAGGAACCCTTCTTGGATTTCTTCTGTGGACAATTCATAGCATAATGGCCCACTTCATGACAATGAAAGCATCACGCTTTTGATTTGTCAAACTTCTTCCCACCATGGGAAGAACCAGATTTGGGATGGGACGCCTTCCCTTTCCCTTTCCTCGCATTACTCGCTAAGGCTAGATTTTCCTCATCATCTTGCTTTGATAAGGATCCATCTCTGGTGCTTCTTCTTATCTCCTCCTACATCAGATTCGACCAAAGTTGTTCCGAATCTGGCAGTTTTTCTCTTCCATTAACCGAGTCTTGGTAGCTATGCTAGCTCTTAGGAAGACCGAGGAGTGCAAGACTCACCATGTCATCATCAGTAGTCATGATCCCTACACTTCCAAGCTCATCCCTGCAGGTGGTGAGCTTGTTCAGATATGTAGAGATCGTGTCGCCCCTTTCACACTTGATTTTTCGAAGCTTGTCTTTCAACGCCAGCTTCCTCTGATCACTGCTGTTCCGATATAGATATTTCAATGTTTTCCACATTGAAAATTGTGTCTCCTTCCCATGGAGGCTTGAGACTATGTGGTCTCGAACTCCCTCTAGGAGGATTCTCCTTGCTCTAGCCACACATTTCTTCCATTCCTCCAATTATGTAGCATCAGTCAGCTTGGGGAATTCTTGATAAATGAAGTCGTTTAGACCATTATCCTCTAATATTGCTTCCATGCGATCCTTCCAGACTATATAGTTCGAGCTACCGTCAAGGGCATACTCGAGTCTTAAATCGTTGAATTCCATTGGTGAAATTGAGATGTGATAAGAACTTGATTTCTATAGTCAAGAACTTGAAACTTGAAACTTCTCCCTTCTTGTATATTGTTCTTCACTTTGATCACCTTTGCTTTGATACCATGTAGAAATTCCCAATGTAGATCAACATATTATGCAATATACTAAAGCAAAATACAAGATCTACTTCTACAACAAACTTTGCGGAAGCTTAATCAAATATGAGAAAGATCAATGAGAACACATATAACTGAGAATAAGAAATCAATCACACATAGCACAGATGAAATAATTTGGGGAAAGCCTCAGCCTAAAACCCCAATCTCTGTATTATCATACTAGTGGAAATATGTTCAAGTTACAAAAAGAATCAACTCTCAAGCTATCCTACTCTTTCTACAAATCAAACAATACAACTCACATACTAAATAGACACTTGATATGCCTTCCCTCGGCCCTCCAAGCCTCCTATTTCCTTGCGCAATTTTTCTTGGGGTCTAATGATGTTACATGTGTGAATTGGCCTCATCACACTCACTCAATTGAAGAAGTAACTGCGCAATATCCAAGGAATGAATTCCTTCTGCATGCAAGAGATATTCACAATGGAATATTCCTGCAACTCATAGTGCATTGTCCCTCCATCTAATCTCAGCTGGGTCTCTGTCTGAACTGACATGCATGAGTTATTTAAGAGAGAATATTCAGTTATCTGAAGTGCAGCAGTTACATGCATGCATGCATTAACTAACTGAACTCACAATGAATTCAACAAACTGTTTGAATTAATCTAATTGGACTTGACTCAGTTAACTGAGCCAACTAATTACAACTCATCCTTATCTCTTTAACTGATGGATAAATTCCTCAATCAATGGAGAAACTATTGCATGTCCCCACATAGACTTCGTGTTTGATTTTCTACAACTAATTAACTCAAGATGAATTAATTAATTATTTTACAAACAGTTGCTAAGATCAAATTCGAATTTTTACTTCTCTATTTTAGTTCAGGGACCAACTAAAATAGGAAGGTAACCCAAAATGCTATTTATAGTAGTACTAAATTTAGCACTTCTATATTTAACATTTCTTGTTGCTATTTTCAACAAAAAATTACCTTGATCATAAACACAACAAAATGGTGACTTGGGTGGAATTTGATGCAAAGTGGAACAAAAATATGAATTTGTCACACATAAGGCACTAACAAACTCTCCATACTGACTGGAAGACTAACTAGTTGGAGTTATCAACTCAGAAATCAAACTTCATCTTCATAAGCTTATATACTAAAACCTAAAATGTTGAGTACACTACTCAAAATTTGGTTCTTTGTTTAAGGGTGAGACAGATCGAAACAATTGTTGACTAAATTAAGATGTTTATTATTAGTTCCCTCTCTCATTTTTATCATTTTTGAATATTTTTCCTTTTTTAGGTTACTAAATATTGAAAATGAATAAAATAATGTTAGAGTATAGTGGAGGAAATCAATTGATCCAAGTAGATACTGGTGGCCACCCACCTATTCCACTTGGACACTTACACTTTTTTCTATTAGTTTCATATTTTTCAACATAGTTTCCTATTTCGACAGTTTTCGATTTTTGGAAATCTTTGGGTCATGAACTTCCGGAGCCATTTTGAGGCCCTAAACAATTTTTTTGGGGAACTGGGAAATACACATGTTACAATTGAAAGCTTTTTTCCTTGGATAAAACTTTCTAATGAGCTATCATGCATGCCAAATGAATATTTCATGCAAAGTTATGACCTAGGGAAGTTAGCATTACAACTAACCTCATTGGGGACCATACCTTTTGGCGCTTCATCTCTTAGGGTTAGTTTTTTGGATATTTAGGGTTTCTCATTGTTTCTTCATGATAAAAATGCCTCTGAGCCTCATTGTAACATGATTTAGAAGAAATGTAGCCATTACATTTCTTCTTAGAGATAAGATACCATCGCCCAAGTTGGTTTTCTTTCATTCTACATGTAAACAATTTTTAACATTTTTTTTATTAATTGAATTTTAGCTCATTATATCTCTGTGTTTTTGTTTTAATTTTGTATTTCATTTCATTCCTTAATATGTCTAGATCAGTGGTGTCAAAGCAGTCTACTCTTTCTCTTTTTTTTGTATATGTCCCTAATGAGGTCAAGTTATAAGGAGTTGGGACTCGAACTGCTTGAACCCTTGCAAGGCTATCCCTGTTGGGAACGGGTTCCCCCAAGGACAGTTTTGGGGCTAAGAACCCATGTTTTGGGTTAACTTTGTAATAAAGTTGTAAAGTCTTCGCATTTTGTGGTCGCGGAGAGCGAAGGTGTCTAGAGTCATAAAGGGTAGTCTGCCCTTATTTTGTAAAGCATAAAGTCGCTGTAAATATCCACCCATGGTCAGCGGACCAGGGGATTGTATAAAAAGGAGCTAAGTAAGTGAGCTCTAAGTAGTCTTAAGTCTAAGAAGTGAAGAGTCTTGGTAGAGAAGTCTAAGTGTTTTGGGTCTTAGTGTAGGTAGAGGCTTTACAACTAAGTGCGTAGAGGCCTAGGGTGGAAGTCCACAACTGAGTGCATAGACCCCTACAGCTGTGTGCACAGGGCGGGTAGAGTCTGTATCAAATTGAAGATATCAATAAAGAGAAGTATTCTGCAAATTCTATGTATTTATTTCCTATTAATGCATCTAGTTATATTACGTTTTGGGTTTAATTTATAATGTTTATGTGATGCGCAAATATATGTGATTATATTGGTTAATTGAACGCAAGTAAGAATAACAGTTTACGCAGTGCTAACTGGGATTGTTTAGTAAGATAAGTAAAACACTTAATATAACTTGGCAACCTATACAATACACTATCATAGCAGTGTGAAAGTACTTGGATCATGGGTTAATGCTGCGTGAAGGTCAACTGTACACCTTCGCAGAGGTACCGAAGGGCGGAATAAGGGGTAGACTAACAAAGCCCTAAAGCTAGTGACCTGCGCATAAGTAGGAAAAAAATCTATAAACCAACATCACGACCATCTTAGGGTGTGGAAACTTGGTTCCAGCATCCCCCCATACTGCTTCGGGTGAGACTTCAGTTCGCGCTCCATGGGCTGATACTGAAAGGGCCAGTAGTGTAGGGATTTGTTTGGCTAACTAATGATGAACCTGGGTTAGGCCCCACAAATCCAACAAATGGTTCCATTGCCGAGACTGGAATTTGCATGAGAGATGTGTGATGTCGTATCATTGGAATCCAACTAAGAAAGAGATCGAAGACTAGTTGGACAGGAAGATCCATGATGCAAGAGAATAGAAATCCGCGGCTGGCAAAGGAACAATGGCTGGATAGGTACATATATACATAAATCCATGAGATATTTTTCTTTTCCTTTCCAGTTGAGTTTTACGAGTGGATTACGAAGCTAGTGGATAGCCAAGGAAGGTGGAGACTTGACGGTCTTATTGTCTGGACCCCGGAGTTAGTATAGAGACTGGAAGCCTCTAAGGATAATATCGCTCATGTTGTCAATCATTGGCTTGATCACATCATAGGAGGATTTGTGATTGAATTCGTGGTCGATACCTCAGTTAGTTACAACGAGGCGGAGCATCACTTTTTCAAAGGTCTGCGAGGTAAGTACTTGAAGTCTTTAAATACCTGGATTAAGATGTTATTGCGTGGAAAATAGGTTATGCAACTACCTTGATGTTTGGAGCTACGTGAAGTGGAAAGACTTACATAAAAGAAGGAAAAAAGGGTCCTGAATATAGCCCACTGATTTCACCTCCATTGGGTGACGAAGAGGGAGTAGCGCAGGCTTCTCCACAAAGTGAAATTCAGTTAATAAGACAGGGATTCTTGCGATTACCACCTCCATCTACACCACCTCCAACTTCACCATCATCACTTGCGACTTCACCCATACCACCACCACCTCCACCACAGTTCAACATGGCAAATTCAGTGAAGATGCCTTTGTTTAAGGGCTTGGGAAATGAAGACCCGAACTAGTTTTGGTTTGTCGTGAAAGCTGTATGGCAAGATCAGGGCATCACAAATGATCACATGAAGAAGGCAACCTTGGTTAGCACTTTGGAGGATCGCGCGCTAATTTGGTACATCAAGTACTCTAATGATAACCCAAATGCTAGGTTGGCAAACATCTAAACTGTGTTGAATAAAGAATTCAGTAGGCCTAAATCCGAGGCACAGTCAACTGTGGGGTTCAAGGAAATCACAATGAAACCAGG
Organism: Pinus taeda; assembly: GCA_000404065.3. Classification (NCBI taxonomy): domain Eukaryota; kingdom Viridiplantae; phylum Streptophyta; class Pinopsida; order Pinales; family Pinaceae; genus Pinus; species Pinus taeda. The sequence goes on from APFE030336874.1 coordinate 192,978, forward strand.
TGAGACACCTTAGGAATTGGATCAAAGATTGAACTGTAAAATCTGCAAAGCCAATATGAACTTAACATATGGACAACATTGCGAATGGTTCGTGGCTTCACTCCTATCTCACCTAAGGGTTGCATTGTCACAACAGAAGATTACAACTCAGGCAGAGGCCTTGGAGATTGCAATGAGACTGCATGAAACACCGACGAAAGATATAAATCTAGGGGTTCAGCAGATCCATGCACAGTTGCAAAATATTTGCCTTGAAATGAAAAGTTTGAAGTAGGACCAAATAGTTTGACTGGAGGTGTGCGAAGAGATATGGTGCCTGAAATGTAAGGGTTAGGGGCATGACAAAGACCATTGCCTGGTCTTTGTGAACTATATTGCAGGAGGAGGACTGATGCCTTTGAGGCTAGAAGCCCAAGAAGGACCAAGCGCAGGGCCTGCGTTGTGGTGCGCTATATGTCAGGTAGCAGGGAAACATACGATAGATAACTCTTGTTTGTTGCAGAAGTGTGTACATACACCGCAACAATTGTTCTGCAACTTCTGCAGGTCGGTAGGGCATGATGAGTGCAATTTTAGAAGTTATGTATTGATGATGGATAGAACACTTGCTTATAGGGTTCAAATAGAAAGAAGGCCCCTTGACCAGAGCATTGGGATGGTGCGAATAGGCTTTCAGGGGTGCGGACGAGGCAGAGGCAGATGAGGACTTGGCAGAGGTCAGGGACAGTTAATCTACTACAACTGTGGAGGACCAGGACACTATGCCTATGAATACACTAACCTAATGCATTCGTCATATAAATATTGTACTCAGTTTGATCATGAGATAGAGGACTGTCCTACGCTGATAGCGAGGATATGCGACAAGGGGGTGCTACCACCTCAGCCGATTCAGAACTTGTAGATGATGAGGGCTGAGCCTCGCGAAGAGGATTTGAATGTGAATATAGTGCTCTGAAGTGGAATTGCAATAGGGGATGATAAGGGGAAACAACCCGAAGACAGTGCATGGGTTCGCAAAGCTCCGGTGAAGGAGGCTGAATTTGATTTGGAGCGTGCACACGAAACATTCATGGAAGCAAAGAAGAGCTTCATTGAGGCCTCTACCTCAGGGATTAGGGATAAGCCTAATCAGGAAATGGACCGTTCTATGCTTACGACCTTTCTAGAAACCTACATGAAACTGTTGCGTGATAGTAAGGCTGTAAAGGGTTTACATGAGCTTATAAATAGATGCGCCAGAACCACTCCGGGTGAGCTGCGTGTTGTATGGAAGATTGGTAAGAGTAAAGCAAGGACAAGATGAGAGATGAGATTGACCGTACAGATAGGAGAATATGAAATGGATTAGGTTATTTTGGATCTGGGGTTATATGTGAATGTTTTACCAAAGCAAACTTGGGAGTGGATGGGCAGACCCACGCTACAGTGGTCTCTGATTCAGTTAAGGATGGAAAATCAACAGAAGATCATCCCCATGGGACGACTGTAAGGAGTAACTGTAGATATTGAAGGCATGAGCCCATTCGCTGACTTTGAAGTAATAGAAATTATGGATGACAACAACCCCTACACTGTGCTCCTTAGCATTGATTGGGCTACTGGCATGAACGGGGTAATCAAGCTAAAGAAGCGAAAGATGATATTTGAAAAGAAATCACTTCACATAATAGTACCCCTCGATCTTGTTGAAGGATCATGCTATACTGAACCAGTCTGTGATTACGAAAGCGATGACGATTTGGATTGCATATATAAGATAACAACGCGAGACCAAGATTGGGTGAATCTGACAGTGGATGGACGTAAATGGGATCACGAGAGTTCCTGCACCTTAGAATCTAATGAATAATTAGAGCACTGGCAGAATCGGTTGCATGAAGTAACCCCGCTGATTTGTAACATGTTGACCCAGTTGCTACATTGTGTATTGTCAGAGGTAAGAAATCTGCCCACTTATGATGGCCTGAATGATGTAGATGTACTTTTGGATGCATTTTAGAGGGAGGTACTAGAAAAGCAGTGCTTCCAGGGTTTGGACTAGGCACTGCGCGCTACACCCGCAAGATGGCGGGGTACGCACAAGGGTAGCTTTGATGATTGGCACGAGTATAAGAGTATGATGAGAACATAGTTTGGGAAGCCGAAGTTACGAATGACAAACAAATATGATGGGAAGGATGACCTACGTGCACACTTGGCCAAAAGGCCTAAGGCTTATGGAGCGAAGCCCCAACCTGAATGGGTGCACTTGTTCTGTCATACCTTGGATGTCATCTTGATGAACTGGTACTTGGAGACAGAGCTCCGCCATGGTACAAGTGAATGGGATATTTTGCGTGAAGGATTCATAATGACGTTAAACTTTGAATATGGGTTTGACTATATTAACGAAGCGCTACAAGAATTTAAAGCAACAATCTTTAGGATACCGCAAGATCCTTTAGATCTGATTCAACCCGATTGGAATAATCAGCTGAGCCATGTGCTGGAATGCTATAATGTGACTGCTGAAGAAGCGGATGAGGATCCACGAAAAATTAATATCCATAAAGCAGAGGGTCATCGTGAGGTCAAGGGACTGCAGATTGAGAATCCTAATATAACCGCACCACTGAAAACGAAACAGGTAAATATTGGTACGGAGGTGGAGCCCAAATTTGCGAAGATTGGAGATTACTGGGATGATGCGACGGTAGATAAGGTCGTTGAATTGCTCTGTGAATACCAGGATTTGTTCCCTACCAAGTTTACGGAGCTAAAGGGGATAATAGGAGACCTGGGTCTTATGAAGATCACGTTAAAACCTGACGCGAAGCCGATTAAGCAAAGACCTTACCGTCTCAATCTGAAGTATAAGGAGAAGGTGCGCTTAGAGCTAGACAAGATGCTCGCGGTAGGCATCATTGAGCCCGTAGAAGAATTTGATTGGGTAAGCCCAATGGTGGTATAGGAAAAGAAGCAGAAGGATGAAATAAGGATATACATAGATCTCTGAAAGTTGAATGACACTTGCGTACATGATCCTTTCCCGACTCCATTCACTAATGAGGTATTGGATAATGTAGGTGGCCAGGAAGTGTAATCCTTCACTGATGGGTTCTCTAGGTACCATCAAATCAAAATCGTGCCTGAGGATAGAAGAAAGACGACCTTTGTAACTGAATGGGGATGTTTTCAGTACGTTGTAATGCCTTTTGGATTGAAGAATGCAACTGCAATTTTTTGCACGTAGTCATTGCTGCATTCAAAGAATTCATTCATAAGCTTTTGAAGGTGTACTTTGATGACTGCACTGTGTTTGGGCTGGTAAAACACCATGTGAAAAAGTTTTCACTCGATTCTAAATACTTGTCGAAGGTACCATATTGCACTCAATCTGAAGAAATGTGTGTTTTATGTGCCTTTTAGGACTCTGCTGGGTCATGTGGTTTGCAGACAGGGACTGATGGTAGAACTCGCGAAGATCATAGTGATACTTGACTTGGAGGCACTAAGGAGTGTAAAATAGTTGCACGGAACCTTAGGACATATGGGGTATTACAGGAAGTTTATCAAGAGCTATGCCTAGATCACCACACCTATGGAGAAGTTATTGAAAAAGGATGTCACGTTCTGTTGGAATGAGGACTGTAAGAAAATCTTGGATATATTGGAAGAGAAAATGGTCACTGCTCCAATTTTAGTCTTCCTGGATTGGAAGAAGGAGTTTCATGTACATGTAGACGTGTCGTGTATAGCACTAGGAGCAGTACTAACACAGGCTGACGAGGAGAATTGGACCATCCTATAGCATTCGCAAGCAAGAGGTTATCCAAGGTTGAGAATAACTATTCCACCATTGACCGTGAAGGGTTAGCATGGTATATGCGCTCCATAAGTTTAGACATTATTTGCTATGTGGACATTTTAAGATGTATACAAATCATTCTGTGTTGAAGTACCTGGTAAATAAGCTATGTTGGGGGGGGGGGGATCTCTAGGTGGTTGTTATTGTTCTAGGAGTATGATTTTGAAGTTATTGTGAAGCTTGGATGACTAAACGCGAGATCAGACCATCTATCACGCATCGAAATGGGGGAAGAGCCCACTAATTTAGAGGAGGGAATACCTGACGCACAACTATTTGCAGTGCACATCACGGATGGTCATTTTGAAGACATCATACACTTCCTAACGACATGAATTGCCCCGGAAGGTTACACCGTCCAGAAGAAAAAAGAGTTAGTGGTGCACGCGATAGACTTTTCTGTCATTACCGGACATCTGTACAAAATGGGGTTTGATGAAGTATTATGACGATATGTAACGGAGTTTGAAAGAAGTAGTATCCTCGCGGACGCTCATGGGGCCATTGTGGGAGGGCATTATGTAGGAAAAGAAACCGCATAGAAGATTCTATGCACAGGGTTGTGGTGGCCAACCCTCCATTAGGATTCAAAATCTTACTGCAAGGCGTGTGATGTGTGTCAAAGGATAAGCAGGCCATCACGGAGAGGTGAGCTGCCTATGAACCCATAGATGACGTTACAACCTTTTGAGAAATGGGCAATAGATTTTGTGGGACCCATCCATCCCCAAGGGAAGAAGACGGGAGCGGGGTACATTATCACTGCGACTGAGTATTTGACTCGATGGGCGGAGGTACAACCTGTGAAGGATTTCACAGGTGCGATTTGTACGAAGTTTCTCTTTGAGTATGTACTGACGTGATTTGGGTGTCCAAAGATTTTGATGAGTTATTGCGGTACACACTTTCTGAATGAAACAATCGGCGTGCTGACCAAGGAATTTCAGGTATATCACCAGAAAAGCACGCCTTATCACCCACAAGCTAATGGGACGGTGCAAGAATTCAATAAGGTGTTGGATAATGCACTGAACAAGGTTTACAACACTCAACGAAGTGATTGGGACTCACGCATACCCACAATACTATGGGCCTGTCGGACGACATGCAAAAAGTTGACTGGACAGCCACCCTTTAGGCTTGTATATGGTGTTGAAGCGGTGATGCCCATGGAATACATTATTCCTAGTCTGTGCATAGTGGCACTCACGGGTATGACGGATTATGGAGCCCTTGAAGAGAGGCTCGCGCAGTCGGTTGAGCTTGAGGAAGAGAGATTTCTAGCTGGATTTCACCAACAAGTCCAAAAGTAGTGCAAAAAAGCATGGCATGATCGGCACATTAAGCTATGCACTGTTAATGTATATGACCTGGTTTTGTTATATGACAGCATGATTGATAAATTTCCAGGGAAATTCAGAATGCACTAGTTAGGGCCTTATGTCATTAAGGAGATTATCGATGGTGGAGCAGTTTAGTTAGTTAAATTGAATGGTGATCCCTTCCTAGGAAAGGTGAATGGTAGCCAATTGAAGCCATACATCAGGTATCCAGATAGGTGACTATATGAGGGTGGCATAGTCTTAGTGCTCTAGGCAGCGGAAAGGAGGCATGGGACTATAAACTACACTACCCGGGTTGGGAAACTGCGCGATTGGAGGATTGTGCAGGATGAGGAAGTGTCACAGGGTTCGTGACAATGCGAAGGGAGATATGCTACCCAAGAAGAAATCACGCAGGTCAGCTGGAAAGTGACTGTTAAAGTCACTGTTCATGATTTGACGGTATAAATGTGGCCAAATGGAGCAGGTGACCAGCATTTAAGACAAACTTTATGCGTAAGATCCTTGAAAATCTACCGCCAATCTGGCATTAATGAACCGAATGTGGGGGGAATGGTCGGATTTGAATTCAAAATGCCCTATAAATTATAGTTAGCTTTCCAGTGAAAAACACTTGGTATTTTGAGAATTGCGTTGTTGAGATCTCAGGTGCACATGAACTGTGAATTCTTTGAAGCTCTGATAGCGAGTTCGGTGTTTGAGAAATTACCAAAGGAGACACAGGATTTGTTGCATAGCATCATGTCGACACCGCAGAAGCTATGGACACCGAAGCAGTGACAGCCAAGGGGGCTGTGCCGGAAGTTTTTAGGGAGGCAGAGGGAGTTGTCCTAGAGGTTACAGAAGTATTAGTTGAAGTTCCAAAATCACCATGGACAACTAGACCGAAGCCGACCCCAATTAAGGAGAGTGCGAAGGTCAAAACAGGCAAGCAAGGTGCAATACCAGTGCACACGTTGCTGAGAAGGAACCCACCAAAGGACAAGCCCACCACACAGGAAAAGGGAAAAGCGATTAACCTTGAGCCAGAGGAGGAATAAATTGAGGAAATCTTGATGGATGATGAGGAATTGGGGGGTAGAGGTGGAGGAAGTTGAAGTCCAGGGTGCTGACCCTATCACTAAGTTTCCCGAGTACATCCCTCCGTGCAAGGGCAAGACCAAGGTGCGAAAAGACATTGATGAGAGCAAGGTCCCGTTGCAAACCCCTCTACTACTTGATGAGATTGTCTTTGAAGGACCATGATTTGGGTGGGTTCCTCTGTTAAAACTGGAATATTTGGACTTAGCTGACCATGAGAAGTTCCCGCACTTAGCGACAAAGCAGGTAATGCACCACATTATTGACACAACCACCGAGATGACTGCATTGGAACTGCAGAAGTGTCTTAGGGGAGTAGACAAGGTAGGTCTTCTCAACCTCCTATGGGTGTCGCACTACAACCGCACCCCCATTATAGTATTGGTCATCAAGCAGCTGCAATGCTTGGTGCACAATCAGTGTCTATGGATGGAGGAGCCAATACCCATCACTGACAAATTGATCCATAGGATCACATGGCTACCCTACATAGGCGAAAATCCAGCCATGATGTTTGGCAGAAAATGTGGTGAGTTGGCCCCTACGGAGGCCATGAAGGAGAAATTCAAGCTTGTAAAGGAGTGACGAGGCTATGCTATCTCAAGTATCAGTGACCCTACAGTAAAGGTGGCCACGCAGATTTTGGCAGGAAAGGTTATGAGGAAGTGTCACGTAGATGAAGTGCCGACACCAGTCGTTGCTCTTGCAGCTCAATGCGTTGAAGGAGTCCAGTTCAATTGGGTGCACTATCTCTGCGGTGAGTTCCTTGTGAACTGTCGTGAGGAATAGGAGCTCAGCAAGATTTTCCACTATCTGTTGGTAGCTTAGGAGCTACCAAAAGACAATCAATTCCCCTTGGTTGCACCAAACCTGCCAGAAGAAGCAAAGTACGCTTCGTTGTGGGCGACCAGTGATACTCAACACATCAAGGATAGCAAGATCTTCTGGATCTTTATGGAAATGAACATTCGCATGGCTATCAATCGCAAACTGCGATTGTCGCCTACTGTGTTTTCCAACCTGCATGGGTACGTGGAGTTCAAGGCAGACTTTCACCATGTATCAATCAGGGCACGGAAGGACCCTGTGTAGACATGGTATGACTTGCCTTACTTGGAAACGGACGACACAATTGATGCAGTGCTTGATTGCTGGCTGGTAGAGTGGCACACTACTTCAGACTTGGCGCTGGGGGAAAGTAAGTTTGCCGCGCAGCGCAAAAAGGAAGAGGCCAAGCTAAATATGGCACAGATGGCCAAGAAAAGAAAAAAGGAGGTCGCTAACAAGGTCTAGGCGAAGCATGATGCCACCTAGCAAATGGAAAAATAGACAGGTGAAACAAAGTGTGGCTCTGAAAAAGGCGCTAGGTCACCTTCTCTTGACACAGAGGAAGAAATGGACAAGCAAATAGAGTAGCATGGCACAGACCCTCAGATGACATCGAGCCACATCAAGCATCAAAGGGAACTAGAGAAAGTGGGGTCGAGGAAGAAATCCAAGGCCACTAAGGTGTCACTGGACCCAATCACGCTCACAGAGGGGGATTTGCATGACATTAGAGACACAGTGCGGATTTCACCGCAGAGGCACTACAGCAGTTCGAGCAGCAACAACAACTACTATTGGGGGCCATTAATATAGGTCTACAAGAGCTGCAGACCCACGCATCATAGGCTAGCACGGTGTCCACTTGCCTCGCTATTGGCACTTCAGAAGCTACCGAGATGCTGCGTACAAAGGTCTCTAGTGTGATAGTGCTTCTGGATGGAGCACTGACGACAGAGAATGAAGCTGACAGGCCCACTGTCAGTGCCCTCAAGGGAGTGGGGTTGAACCTAGTAGCACTCCCTAGTGAGGCGCTCCACCTACTGCAAGATGCAGTGATTGCGGAGCTGAGAGCCCGCGAACACCGCACTTTACAAGTGATCAGCGAGTAGAATATTAATAATGAACATATGGCCCTACAACGAGACTATGCCATTGCCGCCGTGATTAAGGTAACTGACAGAAACAAGAGTTTAGTTCATGTCATGGAGGAGGCATGTCGAATGGTCTTGGAATTGGCCATTCCTAAGGAAGAACCAGTCGAGGTGTGCGTTCACAAGCTAGCCACAGGGGTGCGCGATGCTCGCACAAAGATGGCTAGGGTTCAGCTGGAGTTGAACCTACAGATCGTAGATTTACAGTTGAAGGCCCACCCTTCAACTCCACCAGAAGTAAAGGAGCAGCGTGCAACCATTGTCACAGAGGCGATAGCGGTTATAGACAGTGCAATAGTAGATTGCACACAACTTTTTGAACAGTCATTTGAGGTCCTGACGAGCCTACAGGAGGACCCTAATGTAAAATTCTTGGATACAGAAGCGGGAGAACTACAACAATGCTATGACGAAGTACAAGGTACAACGTGAATCGTCACTCTCATGCAAAGACTGGCGAAGCTACAAGAGGCCAAGCAATTGAAAGAACAGGTAGATGTAGCACAATACAAGGAGGCAGTGCTGAAGGCGCGAAACCCTGGATGGATGTGGCTTATTTAGTCACAACCTCTATTGAAGGCAAGCTTGCTACACTACAAGAAACTTAGCAGAAGCTTCAGGCTGATAGTTCAAGACCAGCAACCGAGTAGTTGGTTGAAGAAGCGAAGTAAGCAGCTGCACAATGCACTACCAAGGTTGCCATCATACAGGTCGAGCTGAGAGGTCTTCGCGTAAATATCTTTGTGCCCGTAGAGTGACTCGAGGGCAAGTCGCCATGTTTGTGTTGGGGACCTGTTGGGAAAGGGTTCCCCCAAGGCAGTTTTGGGGCTAAAAGTGCATGTTTTGGGTCAATTTTGTAATAAAGTTGTAAAGTCTTCGCATTTTGAGGTCACGGAGCACGAAGGTGTCTAGAGTTATAAAGGGTTGTCTGCCCTTATTTTGTAAAGTGTAAAGTCGGCTATAAAGATCCACCCATGGTCCGCGGACCATGGGATTGTATAAAAAGGAGCTAAGTAAGTAAGCTCTAAGTAGTCTTAAGTCTAAGAAGTGAAGAGTCTTGGTAGAGAAGTCTAAGTGTTTCAGGTCTTAGCGTAGGTGGAGGCTCTGCAGCTGAGTGCACAGAGGCCTAGGGTGGAAGTCCGTTGCTGATGTGTGGACCCTTACAGTTGTGTGTATAGGGCGGATAGAGTATGTATCAAACTGAAGATATCAATAAAGAGAAGTATTCTGCAAATTCTGTGTATTTATTTCCTGTTAATGCATTTGGTTATATTGCATTTTGGGTTTAATTTACAATGTTTATGTGATGCACGAATATATGTGATTATATTGGTTAATTTAACACAAGTAAGAATAACAGTTTATGCAGCGCTAACTGGGATTGTATAGTAAGATAAGTAAAACACTTAAGATAACTTGGGAACTTATACAATACATTGTCATAGCAGTGCGAAAGTACCTAGATCGCGGATTAAGGTTGTGCGAAGGTTAGTCATACACCTTCCCGGAGGTATCGAAGGGAGGAATGAAGGGTTAGACTGACAGAGCCCTAAAGCTAGTGACCTGCGCAGAAGTAGGAACAAAAGTTATAAACCGACATCACGACCATCGCAGGGTGCGGAAACTTGATTCCAGCAACCCCCCCTTACTGCTTTCGGTGAGACATCAGTCCATGCTCCACACGCTGACGCCGAAAGGGCCAGTAGTGTAGGGATTTGTTTCGCTAACTAACGCTGAACCTGGGTCATGCCCCATGAAGCCAACAGTCCCCATTGACCCTGATGGCCTCCCATGGAAGAATAAAAGAAACATGAGGGAGTAGGATATCCTTTCAAATTCTTGCTCAAAGAATCCGTAGATTGATAGAGGAACGATATGATAGCTAATTTTTCCTAGATACTTTGGTAAATACTAATGCGTGAAGCATCTTCATTTGGTTATAACTTTGGAGGCACCACCCCCTTTAAGGTACAAGTTAATTTTGACATTCCCATGTTTGAAGGTTAAATAGACGCAGATGATCTAGATAAATGATTAAATCTTCTGGAAGTATATTTTTCGGTCCATAATTATTCTGATAGAGAAAAAATTACTTTTTCACTCCTTAAGACCACCCCCCATGTCAAGGACTAGTGGGAAACATACTGTGAGAAAAGGGCAGAGGATGCATCCTCAATATTTTCGGTCTCACCTTCTTGGGAATTTTTCTGAGATGTTATTAAAGAAAAATATTACCTTATTAGGAGATATGAAGACAAGTACATAAAATGGACCACACTACAACAGGAAAGGGATAAAGAAGTTCCATAGTTCACGAATTTATTTCATACCGTATGCATGAAGCTAGGTATCAAGAACTTTGAGAAACATATGGTGTTCAAGTACATTTAGTTGTCTGCACAAATACATCCAAGAAAAAATGGAGTTCCTGGATATCTCCTTCCTTGGTGCAACATACTGATATGCTATCAACATCGAGTAGATATTTAAATAGAAGAAGTGGGACTTTGGATATGTGAACCCAAAGTAGGGAAAGAGTACCCCCAAACAATAGACCAAAGGATAGAGCCAAGGTGGAATGACTCAATACAACTCATTTAAGCTGCAAGGAAAGAATAACAATGGGAAGATGAAAAAAGACACAGGAAAGTGGTGTGATTTCCATAAGAGCCCAACTCGCAACACAAGTGATTGTCACACAAAGAAGTCATTGGTGGTTGAAATGAAAGCTTTAGAGTTATATGCATGGTCTAAATCTAAGCCAAAAAATAACAAAAGGAAACAAATTATTCAGGCAAAACCCAATGCCACTGTTGCCACCACCAAGGTTAAGAAAATTGAGTGCGAAGATTCATAGGAGTGTGAGCATCTCATCCACTCATAGATGTAGGTGAAGGGTGCTCTTCTATAGTTCATTATCAATAGTGGGAGTGAGAAGAACCTCATCTCGGTAAAGGTAGTTAAGAGGTTGGTCTTGTCGACAACACCATACCTATATCCATACACCATTAGGTGGCTCGACCAAGGTTAAGATCTCCACGTCAACCAAAAATGTTGCTCGCACTACAACATCAAGCCTTTCATGGATGAGGTATTTTGGGATGTTGTTCCCCTTGAAGTTTGTGACGTTTTAATGGGCCAACCAAACTTGTAGATGTGTCATGTTGTTTATGATTCTAGATTTCGTACTATTATTATCACTTTGGGTATAAAACTATATAGGATACTAGAGGTAGACCCATTTTGCCTCCATTTATTTGATCTATACTAAGAAATGTAGTAAGATCTTCTCCTAGATTGGGATTTTGTTTCTTCCTATTCACTCTCAAAGTAAGGGGAATATCATGTTCACATCCATGGCCTCTAAAAAGGGTTTCGCCATGCAGTAGAAGTGGACAAGGTTTTCGAAGAGTATAGGGACATATTCTCGTCACTACAGAGGTAACTTTGCACTTTCATATCAAGAATTTCATCGATATGATCCTTAGTGCACCACTACCTAATGGGATAATATGTTGTTTCCTTCTCCTGGAAAATGAAGAAATCAAGTGGTTGATCTAGGAGATGATACAAAAATGGTACATTCAACCAAGTTCATCATCTCGTGGGATCCCAATTGTACTTGGGTGGAAGAAATATGGGACCTAGAGACTCTGCATTGACTATTGAGCACTGAAAAAAATGATAGTCAAGAACAAATACATGATTCCGTAGATTGATGTCCTTATTTAATAGCTTAAGGGGGCTAATTACTTCATCAATATGGATTTGATGTTTGACTATCGCCAAGTTCTAATAGAACCCACAAATGTATGTAAGAATTCCTTCTGGTTCAAGGAGGGTCTCTTTGAGTGCTTGTTCATGCCCTTCGAGTTAACAAATGCCCTTGCAACTTTTATGAGGCTGATGGATAACATCTTGCAACCTTTCACCAACTCATTCATGGTTATATATCTGGATGATATCCTCATTTTCAACAAGAGTTGGATAGATCACTTAGAACATATTCAACATGTCCTTTAAACACTGTGATAGTGCAAGCTATGTGCCAACATAGAGAAATACTCAATTGGCATGGACCAAGTTTAATATATGGGCTACATAATTGATGAGAAATGCGTACATTTAGATGTAGCTAAGATCCAATTCATTGAGGATTGGCCAACCCCTACAACTCTAACAGAGCTTTGTAGCTTCTTGGGCCTTGCTAATTTCTATTGGATATTTGTGTTTGGGTTCTCTCATATCACTTGGCCCTTGAGTCAAGTTACCAAGGGTGGAGAAAAAACAATTTTTTTTTAGTTTGAGTCACAACAAAAGGAATTCATTGAAATGAAACACCACCTTTTCGCTACACCAAACCTCACTTTTCTAGACTTGTAACAACCATACGAGATTGAGACATATTCCTCTAAGTAAATTTTATTATAGTCCTCACTCAGTAAGGGTATCTAATTCCTTATCACAATGAGACACTTGCTGATAATGTTCAAAGGTACCTCACCTATGATAAGGAAATGTATTCTATCATGAAGTTCTACTGACAATGGAAATAATCTATTCATGGGAAGGAGATGATCATACACATAGATATTAAATCTATGTGAACATAAGGGAAGTTATAAAATTATCGCTATTAGAAATGGTCCAGATACATGCAATAATTCCATTTGAACATTAAATAAAAGAAATGGAGAACCAAACGAATTTCATATGACCTCAGCTGGCCCTTGATTGTGAGACTAGCGATAATTCTCAACTCTTGTTGCCATGATACTTCTGGATGGCCACAACTATATGAAAATGACTCAAAATTTGTTGTCAACTACAAGATGTTGATATAGGGAAATCCAGTTCAACACTTTCACCTTCAGGTAGACTGTTGTGCTATCTAGATCGCCTTTGTGTTCCTTCAAGCGAGTGTGACAAGCTAATTTGGGAGTCATATTACAATTGATTCACAACACACTTTTGTGTGGAGAAGATAGTGGCAGTACTGCAGAAGTATTTTTAATGGCCAATAGTCTAACAAGATATTGGAAAATATATCAGGTCTTACACATCCTATGTCATCGCTAAGCCAACCATTAAGAAGCAAGGCCTATACAATCCTCTACCTACTCCTAGTCAGTCTTGGGAATCCATATCCAGGGACTATATGCCGAGCCTTACTACTACCAAGCATGGTATTTACAGTGTGTTTGTGGTTGTTGATATATTTTATAAAATTGCCATATTGGTTGCTAGCAAGAAGAGTATCATAGGAGAAGCCACTACAAAGATCTTCTTTGAATGAGTATGGGTACATTTTGGGATCCCATAGACCATTGTATCATAGAGAAATATTAATTCCAAAAGCACATTCTGGTCGAGCCTCTGGTCATTGTTGGACACCAACCTCACCAAATTGATTGCATTCCCCACCTAAAATGATGGCTAGATAGTGGTCGTCAACAAGGCGATAATGCACATATTATGCATGTACAATTCTTAAAATCCATGAACATGGGATGAGAGTTGCCCCTATGTGAACCACAATTATAAAAGAGCTCTCCATAGCTCAACTAGCCACAAACCCTTCCAAGCGAGCCTGGGATTTGAACCCTTGAGTCCCATTGATGTTGAAATGCCTCTTGCAAGTACACAAAAAAAATCTACACATGTTCAATTTGAATCTAATAAGGTCATCAAGTTTATTGAATGCATTCAACACATCCATCAGTAGGTTGATGATATACTGGATAAATCCAATAATAAGTACAAACAACATCATGATCAACATCAGATGCCACATAAGTTTTAAGTGGGTGACAAGGTTTGGTTGCATTTATAGAAGGAATGCCTTTCTAGAGCCCATCAGAAGATTCAACGAATCCAATACGGGCCTTACACCATCACCAAGGTTGTGGGTGACAACACTTTTGACCTAACTATCCCCCCATTCCTTAGCATGCACCCAATATTCAGTGTGGACCACCTTCAACCATACTTTCCACCCTTGTTGAACACATCAGACATTGTTGAGAAAATGATACCAATAGAGCTCAACCCAAATTGCATTGAATAGGCCACAACTGATCAGATCATGGAAAAAAAAATTAAGAACACTTTCCAACAAAGGATTCAACTATATCAGGTTATGAAGTTGATCATCTCTTGCACCATGGCAAGAGGCTCACAAAGGAACATGTTCAGTAGAAGTTTCATCACTTCATGGAGGAATTCAATGTAATGGGGACCATTTCTTCCTAATATGGGATGATTGATCTAGTGGGATATTGGTGGCCACCTTCCTATTCCACTTGCTCCCCTAGCATTTTCTTCTATTAGTTTCCTATTTTTCAGCACAATTTCTTATTTTGTTCATTTTCTATTTTTTTTTTTCCAGTTTTCAGGGCTTGAACTTCTGGAGCCGTTTTGAGGTGCTAAATGATGTTTGTATGGAAATGGGTAACTACATGTCAAACAAAGATTGTATGCCAAAGATACGGCCCTAGGAAGTTGACATTCAACCTGACCCCATCGGGGCCAATACCTTTTGGTGCTTCATCTCCTAGGGTTAGGTTTTTGGATGTTTACGGTTTATCATTATTTCTTCATTATAAAAAGGCCTCTAAACCTTATTATAACACAATTCAAAGGCATGTAGCCATCACATCTCTTCTCAAAGATAAGCTATCATCACCCGAGCTAGTTTACTTTCATTTTGCATGTAAACAATTTTCAACGTTTACTATTTATTAATTAAAGTTCAGTTTCACCGTGTCTCTATGTTTCTATTTTAAATTTTTATTTCATTTCATTCCTTCATAAATTTGGATCACCAATGTTGTAGGGAAAGAAAATTAGTCCAAGTGCATGGACTATACCTATGCAAAATAACTTTAGATTTATTTTACAAATACATTAATTGTCTAAACACACATGGAAATCATTGGATTAAACTAAAATTTAATTTACCCATTTTATGGAACCCTAGAGAGGAAGGAAAATATAGGGAATATTTGGACCATTACTTTCCAAAATTTGGTTTACTATAAAGTGGAAGAAGAGGGCCACTCCTCCTATCATTAAAGCACTATTTTCTTGATTACTCCATAATTAGAGTCCTGAAATCAAGAGGGTCAAATAGAATTGCATGGGGACATGCACTAATATCAGTTGGTGGGAGATGATGGTACCTAGCATGTCCACCCTTTTTACATTGTTTTAACAATTTCCCATATACAACTTACCTACCTTTGCTAGTGTTTTCCACCCTTTTTGGTATGTAAAATGAAATTTTGGAAAATATTTTTATTAGAGTATGTTTTGACATATTTTTTCAGCTATTGGGTGGAAATTTTATTAGATTCTAGACTTACCTTTCCTTGAAGTGTTTCATAATATTGTATTAGAAGCAGGCTACATGAATCTCATAGTTAAACTATTACATAGTTATAGGAAATCTGCAATGAACCGGAAACATTACTATTGATGAGCCACAATAATTCTACAAGATAGTCATTCCCACCTAATTACTAGGTAGAGGAATCACAACTTCAAAAACATCCAATTTTGAACATTTCGATCCAAAATCAAGTGAAAAAGAACCAAAATATAATATTGAGAATCATATGGAGTATTTTGTTAAGTTAGGACAAGTACAACAATGGAAAAACCATGATCATAAGAATGAACAAATAAATAATGGATGTATGTCTCAATACATATTAGAATGAAGCCTTGGAACAATGAAATAGAAAAATTGATCCTCAGAAAGTACCAATGTCATATAGGTGACTGATATTTCTTTTTGTAGCTTAGGTAGTAGCATAAAGATGGAATGCTACTATTGGTCCAAGGTCTTCAATCCAAACCTACTAAATAAAAAACTATATGCTATTTGAACAAATAAGATAATCAAACATAGGAGACATTGTTTGGTTATTGGTCATTAATGTTTACAATGAATATATGTGAAAACCCACCAATAATGGTAATGGGCATCAAGGTACCAACTAAATACAAAAAAGTGTGAATAGATGAGCTAGAATCGAACACTTATAGAATGTATAGATCAGGGGACATTGATGTATTCCTATTGTTGATAGTGGGGGATCCTGCCAATGGTGGCTACAAGCCCTAAGGTATTGTAAAATATCTAAATCTCATTCGTTGAGAAAATATGCCAAATTCAATGAGAAGAGAGCCATTGGAAGGACATAACTAATGCATCTCCCATCATCCAACATGAGTGGAAACAAGTAGATGGCTTTGAATGTATTGGACAAAAGATAGAAGAACATATCAGTAAGTATGCCTCTTGCATCTATATGAAATAGAGTTGAGACCCTATGAGCAATAAACACTAATGAAAACTACTAATAGAGGTAAGGACTTCCACCAATGATGAAAATGGAATCAATTTATGGTATGGTGTGGGGTCACTAGTTATGGTGTGAGAACATTTTGAGCGGAAGGTGTTTTTTTATGTGGGAATCCATTATTCTTGGCTAGTGTATCATCTATCAATCCCTTGCAAGGATTGGTTGGAGGTTATGTATTTTTTCTCTAGTCTTTGTGTGGGTTGGGTGGAGGCTATGTCTTTTTTCTATGGTCTTTACATGGTCAGGTGGTGGATTTGTATACTATTTGAGGTCCCTCGTCTAAGTCCAAACCAGTTTAGCTAGTGGAAGTGTAAGCTTGTGGCTTCTTGGAGTCTAGAAAGGAAGAGGACAAATTCGAGAAGCTCCATCAATAGGTGTCCACCTTGTTAGAAAGAGCCCTTGATTGCATCTCTTTAGGCCATGCATAAAGTACATTTTGACCATTCAAATGTGAGGTGGATCTAGGCCAGAGAAGGGTCTATTTTCTAGTACATTTCAATCCTTGTAGCATAGACCCAAGGTATTGTTTTCACCATGCCTCAAAAGGGAGAAAGAGCATAGATAAGGGATACCTATTATGAGGAGCATGCTTATCAAGGAGACTCCTTTATACATCAAAGAGTACTTGGTTTTGCAACTAGATATAGTGAGTAGATTCTAGTGCACATGCATGAAGAATTAGCCCAATCTAGATGAAAAGCTTCTTCCCAAAGAAATTCCCTCTCCGATTCCAAAGTGTTGTTAGAGTGGATAGGATGGATCCTTGACATGAGACATACGAGAGGAATATTTAATTAGTATATGAAAAAATTATATTTGTACTACCATATGAAGTTTCTCTTGGGACATACCCTATTAGGTTGCCATGATTCCCTGGTGGACCTATTACAATCACTAGATTACATGCATGGGCACCTGAATGATTTGGATGGCAGGTTGAAGAAGATAGATCGTAGGTTGGAAAGGATTGAGCAACATCTTGGCATCCCTCGCGTAGTTACTAGATCTCCAACATTATAAATTAGCCCTTATACCTATGGCAGGCTCTAATTCTGATCCTTTTCCTTAACTATGCTATGATTTGAGTTCTTGGTTTCTCCTTCGTAGTTGACTCTATATGTGGCTAGATATACTAGTGTCATGTGTTAAGCGTGTGTGGTGTTAGTTTTGTTAGTTTCATGATGTCTCTTCTATACCTTTAACGGGTACATTTTTTGTTATGGTATGGCCTCCCCTATGATAGATTAGTATGACTTATGATAAATTTTTATATAATCCCCTACTTGCAAAGTAAATATAATTCACTCCAAAAAAATTAAATAAAACAAAAAAAATTATAATCTAGAATTCATATTATTTTATTTTTGAAGTTTAATAGAAAAATTATTTATATATTAATTATTATTTTATAGATATTTTATGGAAAATATGATTTTACTTTTTCAAATCAAAAATAAAATTATGTTAACAGATATTGGTTTATTAAAATTGTAACAAAGTTTTTGTTTTTTATAAAGATTGCAATCAAATTATTTTTTTAAGAAAATATTTCTTTTATGGAGATTTTCTATAAATTATTGTTTTATGAATTTTTTAAATTATTATTTCACGGGAATTTTAAGGAAATAGTTATGCCTGGTTTTAAAAATTTTAAATAATTTTAAAAAAATCATGAAAATTTTAAAAAGAGCTAAGTGAATTGTATAACTTGACCTGGTGGAAAACATAAAATAAAATTGTCCACAAGTGAAGGAAAAAAATTATAATTAAATTATATAGTTAGTCTTTGAAAGGATTTATAGAAATACATTAGATAAGTAGTTTTTTAATGGCACTCTAATGATTATCAAGGAAAAATAATTAATTAAATTAAAGAATTCATATGATGTTTTCTTCTCAAATTTGATAGGACTTTTGGATAGGTGGTTTTGAATGGTTTACCCCACCTCTTAAAGATAACAAACCATTGATTAAAATATAAATTTTTTATAGTTTGTTTTTCTCATATTTGATAGAATTATTGATATTTATTTTTTCTCAAGTTCAAATTTGATAGGAATATTGATAATATGATATTTTTTCTTCAAGAAATTTAATAGGAATTTTGTAAAAAGTTATTTTTTTTATTATAGAAAAATTCATAAAAATATCTTTTTTTATTATTTTTAAATTAAAAAAAAAAAAATCTATTACTTTAAAGAGTTGGATTGCATCATTGATAGAAAAACAGATAGAGGGAGGAAAACAACTCAACCTTTTCCATAAAAAGACTATAAAACTAGACTAATACATATAAATTGAGATTTCATACTCTTTGCATCGACAACCAAGACATAATTTACATGAAATAACACAAAAGAAACCTCTAGTGAGGCTAAAAGCCCTACCTCAGGTTATACATCATCGTCACTCATAGAACCAGAGAAGACTGATCGGACGTCGAGCCAAGAGTATCCACAATCCACAAAAAATAAGCATTGAAATCATGCACCAGGAGTCAACCTCTCTTGCCCTAATATTTTAGCCAGCCATTACATTCCAACTGAGACCAAAAACCTAAACTCCATGGCCCTGACCTTGCTACATCAATATTATTTGGGAATCAGGGAAATGCCATAAAAATCGACATCATCATCCAGCAATACCAATAGAAATGACACCAACGTTTGTCCCAACTACTCATCCTTAGAGGAGGAGATGGCAGTTAGGGCCCGAACTCTGAAGCCTGGGGGATCAATCTACCCCCCCCACCCCACAATTCACAAGGAATGCGACTTTCCACATTCATAAAGAAGGTATCTATGTTGTCCACATAGAACCTCGGGTTTTGCAATATCCTTTTCACATCTTCGATGGAGGCAAAAGTGTTGCATTTTTCAACTTGATTGTCCCTTAACACCAACCCGAGAATTGTCTTCATCTTCTTGTGCAAGGTTATTGAATTCAGGTACTTCTTGCACCTTCCCCACATATTAGTAGGGTGATGTACCCACTTCGACATGATCTGCAATAACACTAGGTCTTAGAAGGAATGCCTCTCCTCCCCAGCTTTGATTTCCAACTCACGAATCTCCTAGTGCATCTTTGGGGGAACGACATTAAAATATGTCACCATTGAGTCATGGGTGAATAACTTGGCCCCATGTTTCCCTTGTTAGCCTCTTGCTCATCCACCCCTCCTGCTTCTTCCTCTCTACCTCAGTGGCATGTTCAGACCACATGAGGGTTCCTTTACTTCTTTATATGGATTAATTCCAAATGCAAGTGGACAAAGCCACTGACACAACTCAACACTATCAAAATCTGGGAACCACCAAAGGACAACATCATAGAATCACCACCCACAAGTATTAACCTCTGACATAGAATCACA
Organism: Pinus taeda; assembly: GCA_000404065.3. Classification (NCBI taxonomy): domain Eukaryota; kingdom Viridiplantae; phylum Streptophyta; class Pinopsida; order Pinales; family Pinaceae; genus Pinus; species Pinus taeda. The sequence goes on from APFE030336874.1 coordinate 212,972, forward strand.
CCCAAGGGAGATGGGAAGCTCCTTTCCAGTTAGAGACTCAGACCACTTAAACATTGAGTGCCCCAAATAAAACACTAGAATCTAGACACTATAATACCCAATAGCATAGGGAGAAATAACCCAACAATGCCTCTAACACACAATAGAAATTTTTTCCAAGACTCCCTGACAACACTCGACCTCAAAATATTCAATTAACTATACCAAGTAGACTCAAATTCAAATAACACAACCCCCACAAGGGTAGAAGTTTTATAGAGGCCCAAACCTTAAAAAAAATGAGCCATCGCTTAAATAATACCTAGTACCCTAATAACATAAAGCCACATACAAATTAAACAAACTTGATTTCTCAAGAGGAAAGAGGACCAAAAGAAGGCCAAAAGGCTTACCAATTTCATATACAAGCAGAAAAGCCTCGTCGGGGGTCGTCGACTCCCATCCCATATATAATCAATCTGACAAAAAATATCTAGTGGCCAAGAATTGAAAACCTAAGACTCAAGAGCTTCACTCTGGGATGTGGAATTACTCACTACAAGGACTGAGGAATCCCAGAACCATATAAGTAATGGATTCACCACCCTTACTAAATAATTTCCACCAATGACTACCACTTCCTTCATAAACTAGATGCAAAGCATAACCTCATCTCTTCCATCCTCAACTTCACTAATGCTTTTGATTAGATACTCCATTACCTCCTAAACCCTGCACCAATAGGAGAGTTTCATGTGAAGTACCAAGTGCATACGCCATCCATAAATATTTGTTAATAAAAAATGGTTGTGGGCACAAAGACCCAAGCCCCTTATTGCCCTTCATAACACCCCCATCAAGGATCCACCCATCGCCTGCTAGCAATCGTCCTTCTAATCATAGTCCACATGTGGGGCCAACAATCATATATGTCCACCTGTCTTATCTGACAACCCAAATTGGTAATAAAATATGCCACCTTATTGCTAGATCTTCTTGAATGATGGGTAGTTATATAATAAAAAAATATACTCAAACTTTTAATGCTCTGAACTAGAAATTCCAATCTCTAGCTATTAACTACCGTCTCTGGTGGTTGAAATATGATCAAGTGCTATAGGAAATTAATTACAAAGCGTGAATCCCCATCCACCTGCAATGATTTGAAACCCTCTCTTATTGCAATCAGGAGACCATGTTCGAGGGCCTATAATTCCACCATGTTATTAGTAGTGGAGTCATAACTCTAATTGAACACTCTCATTACATTGGAGTTGCTATCTCTAATCACACCTCCCAAACCTACCACCCCCAAGGTTCCCTTTGATGCACCATCAAAATTTAGTTTGATGAAATCTTCTAGGGGGAGAATCTTGTTGCTTCACTATTTCTCATCTTTATGGTTGACCTTGAGTTGAAAAATATCGTATCCACACTCAGATCCATATTTCTTAGAATGTATGCATCCCCTTTGCACATTTTCCAATCGTCACTAGACCATGGAACCACAATAATTGTTTCTCGAATATTTTTCTTCACAATAGCACATATGTCTCTTTGTTTTACCCTTTAATATCCTCACATTCATCTCCTTATAGAATGTCCATAGTATAAATCCTCCTTCCAATTCCCATTCTATACTAATAATGGGATTTTATATTTTACTCTTCTCCATTAACAAAGCTCGAGGCCCACATCTTCCTTGTTTCGATTCATTTGACCAAAATTTGCCAAAATCAATTTTTGAACTTCCTCCACAAATAGGTAGGAATTAAACATGTGTTCTATTGATTTCTCTTGATATTAGAACAACAAACATATAGAGGTCCCTCGGAAACCTGTCCTTATGATATGGTCCCATGTTAAAATTTTGTTGTTCACCAATATCCAAAGGAAGTGTCTTACCTTTGGCCAAATATTGCGAGACCATACCACCTTCCAAAGAAAATATTTTACTAATTCCTTATGTCCTGCCAAGGTGACACATGCCTCGTTAAAAGTAAACATACCAATTGGATTATAACCCCACCTCAATTTGTCATGGCCATGAGCTATCTGAACCTTCCTCTTCACAAATTCTTTATTAAAACTATCCCAAGGTATTTCTCCATATTGACGTTCCCAATCCTCCTTAAGTTTATAGGTTCACCAAAATCAAGAATCACAATTCTCCTTCCAAAACAAACCACCTTTTGGCCTCCCCTTGATTTAGTAAAATTTTCTATCTCCACCCACTTTGAATTTTCCGATAGTCATGGGAGATGCTACCATGAGTCCTCCCAAATCCTGGTTATATCCCATTTTCTCACTTCCCAAAATGCATGGTCTCTTATTAGTTTCATACTCACTTGTGCCCATATCCAAAACTGGGATCCATGATAGTAATTGAGATCTTGAATACAAGCTTCCTTAGTAGATTGGGGCTTATACTTTCTCTTTCATATTTATCTCTGAATTTTTTTACCACCCATCTCCCATGGCCACCATAATTTAGCCCCCAATGCTTCACATAAAGATTCTAGGTATCTTAAGCCCAACCCGCCAACATCTTTTGGAAAACAAAGCTTCTCCCACACCATTAATTTCCACTTATTAGTCTTGTCAACACCTCTCTGAAGGAAATTCCTCCAAACAATTATTATTGCCTTGATGGCACCTCTTGGATCACTTCCATTTGGTATAGAGGAATAGATTGTAACATTGATTTTGTTAACACTCCTCTCCCGACTAAATTTAAAGCTCTGAAGTCTTAATTCTTAACTTTATTTGCCAATTTCTCTAACGTCTCCTAGAAACATAATGGCTTCTTTGAAGTAAGTGCAAGAGGCTCACCAAGATACTTAGAAGGAAAGGAAGTATCCTGGAATTTAGAGTCCTAGCCAAGTACCATTGAACTGAGACATTACAATTAAAAAAGAAAATGTTATACTTCTCCTTATTTATTAGAGCATCTAATGCTTACATAAAGACTTCTAGTTGAGAGTGAATCGATATTTCTTCCATGAGATTATCCAACCTGAAACCGTAAGCATCTAAACCACAAGGGGAAATACCAATTCAACCTATAATACTTTGAGAAATTGAGTTTTATCACCATACTTGGATACATCTTGGATCTTAGAAAGTGAACCACCTCCTGCACTAGAACTATTCCATTAGAGATATTCTACCCTTCCACAAAACCAATATTTTCAAGGCTAGTTAGTTGATTCAACAAGGGCTTCATTCTATTCACTATACCAAGTGAAATGATTTTATAAATGAAATTATACAATGATATTGATCTGAATCCATTAGGTTCTTTATTCTTACCAACCTTAGGAATAAAATCTAAAAAGGTAGCATTCAACCCTTTCTATATTTTTTGAGATTTCCTGGATTCCTCCACCACTTCATAAACCTCCTCACCCAAGAAGTTCTAACACCCCTTGAAAATTTCCAAAGTGAAACCAACTAGACATGGGGCTTTGTTTTTCTGCATTTCCTTCACCACAAACTCTACCTCTTCAAAATTAATTCTCCACATCAAAACTTCATTCTAATCATTAGCAACTATTATAGGAATGCATGTTGTGATCTGATTTATGGCTTGCAAGCTATTTTGAGGAGGCTCCTGCAGAATATCTTTAAAATGGAACACCAATTCATCTTCAATCTCTTCACGAATAAGCTTCCTTTTCCCATACTCACCTTTTAGGGGGAATATCAAGTTATTATTCCTATGTTTAATCATTGATTTTTGGAAGAAACTAGAATTTTTCTCCCTTTCCTTCAGCCATTAGACTCTTCATTTTTTTCTCCACAGCAACTCCTCTTGCTTTCTTCTATATTTTAGGTTATAGAGAGTGGATCCTTCATTATCTTTCTACCTTTGCATTTCTCTTATTTGATCATTGATTCTTTTATTTTATCCTTCTCCCCCTTTATATTTCCTGGCCATCTATCTCTGATCTCTCTCGCAGAACCCTTGCTTTTTAAACACAAATACCCCTACACATAAATTTATATTTGATATTAGGGAAGATATGAGAGGTCTTTCTGCATCCAACAATTGATAAGTCCCATTAGAAATCCTACCTCTGTAAAATAATCTAGGCTTTCCTAGAGCATCGATAAGACTTCACTAGTCCCAGGTAAGAGACAACACATTCTAGTGGGGCTTTTTCTTATGGGGAATTCCACTTTGCTACTTTTCTATCACTTGTGGCTTCCAGTGGCAACTCCTCCATAGCTATATCCTTCGATATAACAAATTCTTCCTCCATATTCTCTAGGCTGGAAAACACATTCTCATTGTTTAAAGGGTTCTCTTTCACCTCTTATCTTTGACCCCTTATATTTCTACGATGGAAGGGCACCCTCATGAATCCGTCACCCACCCCTTGTTGGCCTTCTTCTTGAATTTCCTCCTTTCTCATAAGACAATCTAAGAACAGGTGGCCATTCTTGTGATAATAGAAACTTCTGAATAGAACATGTTCATGTTCCAATGATTGAGACCAAATTTCCACCTTATACTTCAGATCTATCAATTCTGGTAGAAAATGAGAGATGTTCATATAGACACAAATTCTAGCATAATTCATGCTCTTTCCTATTCTAGTGACCTCATAAATTTTGACGAAATTTCCCAAGGAGTTACCAATTTCTTCTAGGATTTCTGGAATCTAGAAATCAACTACCAGAGAGTAGAGCCTCACCAAGACTAGACCCACAATAAATTCCTCTTTGTCTGGGTTAAGTAATTCCTCCTAATTCCTTATGTATAATTCGAGATTATTCATGAAGTATATACACCCTTCAAATAGTCTTGCCTTGTCCTCTAGATTAGAGAAAATCACCATAAAAAATCCTTTCAGCCCAAGCCTTAGACACACCTCCCCTTTCGATTTCCATTTTTGTTTTGTCTATTTTTTGATATCCTTTTTCTATTGGTTAGCTCCTGATAAACTTGTAGATGAAGGCATGGTCCTTCATCCTCTTTCTATGCTTCTATAAGATTTTTGGTGGGATTACAAATTTTGGCTTTTGAGCTTCCTTGGGAATGCATTTTCCTCTAAGTTTCAACTGCCATTACGCCCATATAATTGGGGATTCTTTGGATGAGCTTCCAACACCAAGGGCTTTAGGACACCCCCCCCCTTCCTCCCTTTATTTTCTTATTTTTACAAACTACAACATCCTTGAGGGAGGGGTTCTCAAAATATATCTTGCCCACCCTTGCCCCAATCTTCTAGCCAACCATTGCATTCCAACTGAGATCAAAAACCTAAACCGCATGGCCCTAAAGACCTTGTTACATCAATATTATTTGGGAATATCGGAACTGCCATGAAACTCGACATCATCATATAGGAATACCAATAGGAATCACACCAACGTGTGTCCCAGCTACTCATCCTTAGAGGAGGAGATGGTGGTCAAGGCTCAAGCACTGAAGCCTGGGGGATCAATCTATCAGCCCCCCCCCCCCCCCCCCAAAGTCACAGGGAATGTGAATTTCCACATGCATAAAGCAGGTATCTATGTTGTCCACATAGAACCTTGGGGTCTGCAATATCCTTTTCACATCTTTGATAGAGGAGAAAATGTTGTATTTTTTGACTTGATTGTCCCTTAACACCAACCCCAAAAGTGTCTTCATCTGCTTGTGCAAGGTTATTGAATTCAGGTACTTCTCCTGCCTTCCCCTCATATTAGTAAGGACATGCACCCATTTTGAAATGTCCTCCAATAACATTGGGTCTGAGAAGGAATGCCTTTCCTCCCTGGCTTTAATTTCGAACTCACAAATATCTTGGTGCATCTTTGGGGGAGCGGCGTTAAAATATGTCACCATTGAGTCATCAGTGAACAAGTTGGCCCCATGTTTCCCTTATTAGCCTCTTGCTCATCCACCCCTCCTACTTCTTCCTCTCTGCCTCAGTGGCATGTTCAGACCACATGAGGGTTCCTTTACTTCTTTATATGTATTAATTATAAATGCAAGTGGAAAAATCCACTAACACAACTCAACGCTATCAAAACCTAGGAACCACCAAAGGGCAACATCATAGAATCACCAGCCACAAGTATTAAGCTTTGGCATAGAATCACACCCCAGGGACATGGGAAGCTCCTTGTCAGTCAGAGACTCAAACCCCTTAAACATTGAGAACCCAACATAAAACACTAGAATATAGACACTATAATACCCAATAGACCAGGGAGAAACAACCCAGCATTGCCTCCAACACAAAATAAAAATTATTTGCCAAGACTCCCTGACAACATGCGTCCTAAAAATATTCAATTTATATACCAAGTAGACTGAGATTCAAAGAACACAACCCCCACAGGGGTAGAACTTTCATAGAGACCCAAACCTTCAAAAAAAATGATCCATCCCTTAAATAAGACCTAGTACCCCAATAGCTTATAGCCACATCAGAATCAAACAAAATTGATTTCTTAAGAGGAAACAGGACCAAAAGAAGGCCAACAGGCTTACCAATTCCATATACAAGAAGAAAAGCCTCATCGTGGGTCGTCGACTGCCCTCCCGTATATAATCAAGCTGACAAAAACTATTTGGTGACCAAGAATTGAAAACCTAGGACTCAAGAGCTTCACTCTGGGATGTGGAATTACTCACTGCAAGGATTGAGGAATCGGAGAACCATATAAGCATGGATTCACCACCCTCACTAAAGAATTTCCACCAATGACTGCCACTTCCTTCATAAACTAGAAACAATGAATAACCTCATATTTTGCATCCTCAACTTGACTAATTCTTTTGATTATTCACTTCATTACCTCCTAAATCCCACACCAACAAGAGAGTTTCATGCCAAGTACCAAGTGTGTATGCCATCCATAAATATTTGTTAATACACCAATGGTGGTGGGCACAAAGACCCAAGCTGCTTGTCTCCCTTCATAACACCCCCATCAAGGATCCACCCATCATCTACTAGCAAAAAATTGAGGTCTTCCTTCTAATCATAGTCCACATGGGGGGCCAACAATCATCTATGTCCACCTCTCTTCCCAACCCAAATTTTTAAGAAAATATGCCATCTTATTGCTAGATCTTCTTGAATGATGGGTAGTTATATAATAGAAAAAACTAATCACACTTTTAATGCTCTGAACCAACGCTTCCAATCTCCAACTATTAATTACCTTCTCTCATGGTTGAAATATGATCAAGTGCTATAGGAAATTAATTACAAAGTGCAAATCCCCATCCACCTGTAATGATTCGAAACCCTCTCTTATTGCAATCAGGATATCATGTTCGAGGGCATGTAATTCCACCATGTTTTTACTAGTGGAGTCGTAACTCTGAGTGAACACTCTCATTGCATTGGAGTTTTTGTCTCTAATCACACCTCCCAAACCTATCACACCCATGTTTCCCTTTGACGCACCATCAAAATTTAGTTTGATGAAACCTTCCAAAGGGGAGAACCTTGTTGCTGAACTATTTCTCATCTTTATGGGTGACCTTGATTTGAAAAATATCATATACACACTCAGATCCTGTTGTGCTGTACAACAACCCCCCATTTCATAAAATTTTTACTTAAAACTCATAATATGAAATGGGTCCCTTTTTAGATGTATGAATAAATTGGTATTAACTCATCATTAGAAAAACCTCACAAAAGGTCCAATGGGAATGATATATTTTAAAATAAACCTTTTTGAATTAAAATAAAGTAGGTCTTTTAATAATTCTTTGATATTGCGATAAAGTGATTGCATATCGCAATGATAAGAAAACATATATAAAAGACCCTTTGACTCACTCAGATCTGGAAAGGAAATCACTAGCGGATATCGGGAAAAGGCAAAGCACATAGCATAAATAAATGCCTCCCTCATTTCTTCGATGCGATAAAGCGTATTGCCATCGGCGATCAGCAATCTTGCAATGGCATAAGTATATGACCCGAACCCGTCCCCAATTGCGATGCATTAAATCATGGCACGTGTTTCGAAAAATATTTAGATGGCTTGCATGGAGTGTATCACCTTTCGGTGATCTGATGATATTTTGGATTATTATTAAACCCTTTCCTTTCACGTTACCTATCACCAATTGCGATTTATCCCTGATTATTCATTAAAGAATCCAAGCCACGCTTGAATGGATCATTCACCATACAAACGATATAATGGGTATTCATGAACTCCTTCACCATGATTGACAGGTTAAGTGGCCAATTAATGAAGCAGTTATGGCGAGATTTTCCTTTAGATTTTATCTACGGCAGTTCCACTATAATCCTTTATTATACACCAATTGACATAATCCTTCCATAATGGTTTATACTAGCTATTCTCTATATCACGTTCGTTTCATTCTTTATGCAGAACTCCACCGAAGTAATGAATTTGAAAAAAATGGGAAAGAAATCTAAGATATCCGTAGCACTAGCGGCCCCTACAACAACATTGCAATCGAGTAATGATCCATGACCAAGTAAAAAAGGTTTAATCTCCGACACTACTTGTCTTGGCCTCAGAAATACAATTTGGCAAAGCATCTACAATTTAATTGAAGCAGAGGAGCCTGAGGAAGCATCAGGAGGAGCTACTACAGATTCAACTAGTAAATCGGAAGCTTCCCTTAAAGATTTAGCGAATTCATATTTACACAAGATAGCAGCACGTGAAAAAATTCTTCCATACACTGATGTAGTGCGATGGGTGGTAGAAGAAATTATGTTTTAAACAGAACATTTTGCATAGTTGACGGAAGGACTTTTGGCTCATTTCAGCCTGATGACTTAAGGAAGATGTATCACCTGCCCGAACCTAAAAAGAAATACAACAAAGCCTTTCTTGAAAAGTTCACAGAGGAGAACGAGACTGAATCGGCCCCAATTAAGCAGTGGAGACAAAATCCCAAAAAGCACAAACATGAATCATCACGTAAGTACTCTGTAGATTCCTTATGTTCTCCTTACTGTTATACCGGGGCAATGATGTGTAGAATGTGGGGATTGCATGATTCTACGAAGTTTACTATTGAAATGGTTCCTTTGATGGAAGCGGCGGTTAATAGTGAAACGATGGATGGGGCAAACATATTGTCCGACAAGTTAGCTACTGCAATTCTTGAATTTAGATCAGATACACGCGTAACCACCAGAACTATTCCCCCTTTCTATTATAGTGCTTATGTTATGGATACTCTTTGCTTTAATTCTAAATTTCCCGTACTCGAGTGGAGATGGACTTCACAAGACCCTCAGCCAATCCACATTTATCATCAAAACTTATGGAAGGCGCACTATAAAGACTACTTGTACCAAATTGGTAACGGTTTCATGTTGCCTATCTATTATGCCATTTTTTATAAGCCTGCCCCTAAGATTTCAATGGAAGCAGAGGTTGACTTGACTGTTGTAGGGAATTGGTTCGGGGAAGACAACTTTACATATATAAGGGTTTTTGGTAGTCTCACAAGACCTCATGTCCTTCCTCTGTATGTACCTGATAAGCTGTTAGCTCGAGAATTGGTTTACGAAATAACAACAGCAGGAATATCCAAAACTCTTAGGAATTCTAAAAAATAGGATTGGCCTACATTTCCTTGAGATGCGGTGTTATACTCTACACGATTACAAGCATGTTGAAAAGGAGGCAGAAAAGATAAACATGCTCAATCTCGCAACTATTCCTTATAGGCAATTCGATCCAAGGAAAGTTGCATATACTGTTCTTGAACAAGCCAAACTAACAAGGTTTGAACTTGAAAAAGACGAATTTGATGACCTGTTTTCTTTAGCAGAATCATTATTCTAGGTACAAACATTGGCCAAAATGAGATATAATGATGAACGGCTAGTAGAATTTAATAGGCTCAGAGAACAGAGGCTGCAAACTCTACCTCTGGACTTATTAGCGACAACCCCAATAACTCAGTCAAGTGAGCCTGAACAACAAATTATTGATAAACCTCCTGTTATAGAGAAGATTCTCGAAAAAGGAAAAGAACCAGAGCAGAAGAAAGAGTAGGGGAACATCAAGAGAAAGAGCAAAAAAAAGAACAGGACAAGAGCAGTGAACACATCAATCTAGATACCCAGATTGATCCCAAGCTCCTCCAAGAATGGAAACAATTCGATTCTATTATAAGCAATTTGGAAGGTTCACAAGGTTTCAGCACACCTAAAGTAATAGTCAGTCAAGATACAGTGGCAACTACAGTTCCAACTGGAGGAACCAGCGGCCTACCCACTAGCAAAGATGTAGAAATAATTCCTAAGGATCCATTTGATCAGATTGTTTTGTAGATTGAAGACATGCCACAATTAGATGTCTTTTACAGTCCCAAACATAGGGTTGTAGTGAAAAGACAAAGGAAAAGGAGAAGACTTGATCAATCTTCCCTTTTACCCATACAAACAGAGATCGCTAATGTGGTATGGAAAGAAGAATTCAATCCATCTGAAGACATAACAAAACTTTCTCAGTATGCCGGAGCTTACTCGGCAGCTACTATGGATAAAGCATCGCAAGTAAGCACTTTACTCAAGGAAAAGGACCAAACAATCATTTCCTTACAGTGACAGGTATCTGAGAGACAACAAAGGATAAAATAGTTAATACAACAGCTAGCACAACAACAACAACAGCAACTAAACAATCAATTAAATAAACAATTGATCAAAGAGAAGCAGAGGATAGATCAGAGCGTAGTGCAGAAACAAAAAGTATTATCTGCAGTGTTAACCAAGCTAAAGACAATGAATGAGCAAATGAGTAAGGCAAAAGATGAGCAAATCGCTCAATTATCACAATAGGTAGAAAAATTCAAAGATTTTCCTCAACCAGCAGATTTCAGGTCTGAGGCTCTCTAGATTAATAAAGCATTGATTACACAGCTAAAATTGCTATGTCATAATATTTCCTTGGTTGAACCCCTCTGTGAGATTACTTCATCAATAATTGACAAATCAGTCGAAGCTAGGCAGGATTTGGAACAGGCCGATGAGACTTTAGCCAACTTTCTTGCTTGGCAAGAAACTAATGAAGGACAAGCCGCAAATCTGCCTAAAATTCTAGAGTCACATAAAGAAATCCTTTTCCTAGAATGGCAGTCACAATTGATGAAAGCAGAAAGAGAAACCTCAAGATGCAGAGTATCAACCAGTAATTTAATTGAATTAACCAATAATACTCTTCATCTGTCTAACTTGATCTCATAGTGTACTCCAGGTAAATTGTCGTCAGCCAAGGCATTGGAACAAACATGCAATCAAGAATTGGAGAAGAACATGAGATTAATTGTAGGCATACAAAGTTTAACTTGGGATACCTTTTGGTTTTCCCTAGTTAAGCCATACAGTCAAAGGGCATCGCTCAAATGTTTAACCGATGCAATCGGTTATATGATTCATGATGCCACATATTCAGCCCAACTGCATTCTCGTCTGAGTCACCCTCCAGAATTGCAAACAATGCTTGCTATCTACTAGCTCAAGCAAAAGGAAGATCATCCGAAACAGTGTATTATGCTGCCAATTGCAAACAGGCCTATTTTTAGAGATTTTCATGATTTAGTTATACCACCTAGTAGCATTTTTATTTCATAATTAGTTAGCATTAGATAGTATTTATAGACCCTTTCATGCATTTAGAAAGGGTCCTCATTTTTTGTACAAACTCAAATCAAGAAGTTACACTATTGTACTTCTAATAATTTTCATGAAGACTGGGCTAGCATTCTAAATTTTAATGAAGAAAGCTTTGATGATATGTGCACTATTGCTTTATTGTGGAAGTGTTTCTAAGTTGGAAGAAGGAATTTGAATGCGATTGATATCAGGAGTGATCCAAATAACATATGGTACTATTATCTATGCTCTTGCTTCATTCTTTAATGTGAATCGGCATTTTATTTTAACCTTGCTATCATTGGATATATATATGTGTTTTAACAGCAGTCCTTATGCTTATCACTATTGAATGTTTAAGAAGTGTTATTCCTTTAATCATATGTAAGTCAGTGATATATGATGAATAGTGTAATAATGTTTTAATCATTACATTGTTCAACTACTTGAACAAAGTAATTATCATATGAATAAATCTCTTTATTTACTAATAGAGTCATCTATATGCCTGTTTTTGAATAAAGATCATCAAAAGTTACACTTAAGCAGAAATTCCCCGGGATAGATTAATTCTTCATAATTTTATTTTATATATTAAATAATCATCCATTATCATTAGATAGTAGAAATCCATCACTTATCCATCCCATCTTCAAATTATTGGGAAACTGGTCCCTTTATTCCCAGTCGGAGCCACCATACCAAACGAAAAATGAGTTGCCTTTAAGGTCTGGACCGGGTGGTTTTCCCCGATGTTGTTGCAACGATTTTTGGGGCATCAACAGATCCATATTTATTAGAATGTCTACATCCCCTTTACACATTTTCCAATCGTCACTAGACCATGGAACCACCATAATTGTTTCTTGAATATTTTTCTTCACAATAACACTTATGTCTCTTGGTTTTCTACACTTACCCTTGAATATCCTCACATTCCTCACCTTCTAGAATGTCTGTAGTACAAATCCTCCTACCAATTCCCATTCTCTACTAATGATGGGATTTTGAAATTTTACTCTTCTCCATTGACTAAGCCCCAGGCCCACATCTTCCTTGTTTTGATTCATTTGACCTAAATTTTCCAAAATTGATTTTTGAACTTCCTCCACAAATAGGTAGGAATTAAACACTCGTTTTATTTATTCCTCTTGAGATTGGATTAACAAACATATAGAGGGTCCTCAAAAACCTGTCCTTATTATCTATTACCCTATTAAAATTGTTAAAAATAGCAACAAGAAATGCTAAAAATAGAAATGATAAAAACATCATTGCTAAGGATAGCATTTCAGGATATATTCCAATTTTAATTTGTCCTTGAATTAAAATTCGAATTCAGTCTCACTAGCTGTTTGAAAAATAATTAATTAATTCATCCTGAGTTAATTAGTTGGAGAAATTCAAACATGAAGTCTTTGTGAAGTCATGCGACAATTATCCCTTTGATTGAGGAAGTTATCCCTTAATTAAGGAGATAAGGATGACTTGTATTTGAGTTGTAATTAGTTAGTTCAGTTAACTGAGTTAAGTCTAGTTAGATTAGTTCCAAACAGTTTGTGGAACTGATTGTCAGTTTAGTCAGTTAATGCATGCATGCATGAAACTAGTGTACTCCAGATAACTGAGGATTCTCTCATAAATAACTCATGCATGTTAGTTCATACAAAGGCCCAGTTGATATAAAAGACAGGGACATTGTACTATCAGTTGGAGGATTTTTTCCTATAAAGGAAACTCATCCATGCAGAAGGAATAAGGTTCCTTGAGGATTGCACATTTTTACAGGGTGTGAGATCAGTGTTACACTTGGTAACAGTAGGATCACCCAAGAGAAATAGCGCAAGGAAATGGGAGGCTTGGAGGGCAGAGGAGAAGGTTTGTGAGAAGCCTTGTTTGCCTATGAGCATCGAGGAGGATTGTACTGAGGGCTAGCTAGCTGTGAGAGCTAAAGCTTTGTGTAATCTTGATGTAGTTCCACCTTGTATGATAATACAGATAGCGTGGTTTTTAGCTGAGGCTTTCCCATGAGTATTTTCTGTGTTTCATGTGTGATTGATTCTTCTTCCCTGTTATATGTGACCTGTTTGATCTTGCTCAAATCGATTAAGCTTCCGCAAAGTTTGATAGTAGAAGTAGATCAAGTATTTTTCTTTAGTTACATTGCATTATCAAGTGATCTACAGTGAGAATTCCTACATGGTATCAGAGCCAAGTTTATCAGAGCAAAGATGATCATAATTGTGAACAACATATTGAGAAGGGAAAAGTTCGAAGTTTGAGTTCTTGATTATAGGTACAAAATTTATTTCTTATCACATCTCAAAGTTCACCAATGGCGTTCAATGGCTTGAGACTAGAGTATGCCCTGGATGGAAGTTCGAATTACATAGCATGGAAGGATCGCATGGAAGTGGTATTAGAAGAAAATGGTTTGAAGGACTTCATTGATCAAGAAGTCCCCAAGCTAGCAACAACTAATGTGCAAGAATTGGTGGAATGGAAGAAATGTGTGGCGAGAGCGAGGAGGATTCTTCTAGAGGGAGTTCGAGACCATATTGTCTCAAGTCTCCATGTGAAGGAGAATCCATTTTCAATGTGGAAGATATTGAAGGAACTCTATCAGAACAACAGTGACCAGAGGAAGTTGGTGCTGAAGGACAAGCTTCGGAAAATCAAGTGTGAAAAGGGAAACATGATTTCTACATATTTGAACAAGCTCACCACCTACAGAGATGAGCTTGGAAGGGTAGGAATCAAGACAATCGATGATGATACGATGAGTCTTTCTTTCCTCGATCTTCCTAAGAGCTGGAATAGCTACCAAGACTCAGTGAATGGAAGAGAGAAACTACCAGATTGGGAACAACTGTGGTTGGATCTAATGTAGGAGGAGATTAGGAGGAGCACCAGAGATGGTTCTTCATCTAAGAATGATGATGAAGAAAATATAGCCTTAGCCAGTAAGGCAAGGAAAGGGAAAGGGGAGATTTCTCATTCCAAATCAAGTTCTTCTCATGGTGGGAAGAAGATTGACAAATCTAAAGTGAGATGCTTTAATTGTCACAAGATGGGTCATTGTACAACTATTTGCCCATCGAAGAAGTACAAGAAGGGATCCTTGGAAGGATCTGAAGGTGAGGCATTGGCCTCTCAGTTCGAAATGGACTTCACTCTCATCGCATGCATGGTGTCTTCGATGATGGGTTGTGGTTGGTTTCTTGACAGTGGAGCCTCATTCCACATGATCGGCGATAAAAGTTTATTCAGTACCTTGGGGGAGAAAGACCTCAACATACTCATGGAGATGGGTGACGATGAAAGGTATAGTGTTTCAGAAGTGGGTATGGTTGCTTTTCAGAGGGAGCATGTAGCTTTTATCACCTTGACAGATGTGAAGTATGTGCCTGGACTGAAGAAGAACTTGGTATCGATCATGATCTTGGAGGACAAAGGCTACGATGTTGTCTTCAGTAATGGAAAGGTTTTCCTTAGACACATCACCACGGGACGGGTGAAATAGATCGGTTCGCAGGTACATAACCTGTATGCTCTTGAGGTTCAAGATGCATGCAAAGCCTTGAGGAGCAAGGAAAATGTTAGAGACTTGGTGGTTGCGAGGGAGAGTAAATTACCTCTCAACATGTAGCGCTAGAAGAAGTCTCACACAATTGTGGAGGAGCCACAATTAAAGAAGTCAGCAGAGGGATTACATGCATCCATACCTCCAAGTGTGAGGTGGGGTGATGTGAGGTGACAGTCCCATGAAGGCTGAAATAGGGGCAGGATCCTTGAGGTACCCAACCTATTTGATTAGACCTTGCTACAGGACCCCCAATGAGGAGTAGTAGGACTGGCTGAGTGGGTAGAGACAGATGCGGATGGAGCGGCAGAGGGGGCTTCAGCATCAGAAGGTGTTTCTAGCCCTGTAGGGAGGTCAGTTGGGAGATCAATTACTTAATTCTCAGTAACTGAGTTATGGTGTAACAGTGGGAAGCACGATGAAACATGATGAGAGGAGGTGCAGTGCGGATACAATGTTGGAAGATAGGGCCAACAGTAGCACAGTTGCAGTAGGAGGAATCAATAGGATTGATGCAGTCAGAGATCAAAGTGACAGAGGCTAGAGAAGTCAGATACTAAAAAGCACAGAGGTGCAGAGTTTTCAGTTGACAGAGGCAATATCAGTCAGAGACTTTGATGACAAAGGCATCATTCTGATTCAGGTTGGATATTTTTTGTTTCTAGAGTTGCTGAAGCAACAACACTAGGGAGAAGTGTTGCATGCAGAACATTCCAAAGGTTCAAGATTGGGATTGAGTTGAATTCCTTTCCTGTTGAGAGGGAGTGTTGAAAGTAGCAACAAGAAATGCTAAAAATAACATTGCTAAGGATAGCATTTCAAGATATATTCCAATTTTAATTTGTCCTTGAATTAAAATTGAGAATTAAAATTCGAATTTAGTCTCACCAACTGTTTGAAAAATAATTAATTAATTCATCCTGAGTTAATTAGTTGGAGAAATTGGAACATGAAGTCTTTGTGAAGTCATGCAATAGTTATCCCTTTGATTGAGCAAGTTACCCCTTAATTAAGGAGATACAAATGAGTTGTATTTGAGTTGTAATTAGTTAGCTCAGTTAATTGAGTTAAGTCTAGTTAGATTAGTTCCAAATAGTTTGTGGAACTGATTGTGAGTTCATTCAATTAATGCATGCATGCATGAAACTAGTGTACTCCAGATAACTGAGGATTCTCTCATAAATAACTCATGCATGCCAGTTCAGACAAAGACTCAGTTGAGATTAAAGATAGGGACATTGTACTATTAGTTGGAGGAATTTTTCCTATAAAGGAAACTCATCCATGCAGAAGGAATAAGGTTCCTTGAGGATTGTGCAGTTTTACAGGGTGTGAGATTAGTGTAAGTGATCAATGTTACACTTGGTAATATTAAGATCACCCAGGAGAAACAACGCAAGGAAATAAGAGGCTTGGAGGGTAGAGGAGAAGGTTTGTGAGAAGCCTTGTTTGCTTGTGAACATCTAGGACGACTGTACTGAGCGATGGCTAGCTGTGAGAGCTAAAGCTTTGTGTAATATTGATGTATTTATACCTTGTATGATAATACAGATAGCAGGGTTTTCAGCTGAGGCTTCCCCTGAGTATTTTCTGTGTTTCATGTGTGATTAATTCTTCTTCTATGTTATATGCGTTCTGTTTGATCTTGCTCAAATCGATTAAGCTTCTGCAAAGTTTGATAGTAGAAGTAGATCAAGTATTTTTCTTTAGATAGATTGCATTATTAGGTGATCTACATGTGAATTTCTACAAAAAAATTGTTTTTCACTAACAACCAAAGGAAGTGGCTTACCTTTGGCCAAATATTGCGAGACCATGCAACCTTCCAAAGCAAATATTTAACTACTTCCTTATGTCTTTCCAAGGTGACATATTCCTCATTCAAAGTAAACATACCAACTCAATTATAACCCCACCTCATTTTGTCATGGCCATGAGCTATCTGAACCTTCCTCTTCACAAATTCTTTATTAAAACTATCCCAAGATATTTCTCCCTATTGACCTTCCCAATCCTCCTTAAGTTTATAGGTTCACCAAAATCAAGAATCACAATTCTCCTTCCAAAATCACCCCACCTTTTGGCCTCCCCTTGATTTAGTAAAATTTTCTATATCCACCCACTTTGAATTTTCCGATAGTCATGGGAGATGCTACCATGATTCCTCCCAAATCTTGGTTATATCCCCTTTTCTCACTTCCCAAAATGCATGGTCTCTTATTAGTTTGATACTCACTTGTGCCCATATCCAAAACTGGGATCCAAGATAGTAATTGAGATCTTGAATACAAGCTTCCTGAGTAGATTGGGGATTATACTTTCTCTTCCATATTTGTCTCTAAATTGCTTTACCACCCATCACCCATGGCCACCGTAGTTTAGCCCCCAGTGCTTCACATAAGGCTTCTAGGTCTCTTAAGCCCAACCCTCCAACACCTTTGGGCAAACAAAGCTTCTCCCACGCCATCAACACCCACTTATTAGTCTTGCTAGCACCTCTCCTAAGGAAATTTCTCCAAACAATGATTATTTCCTTGATGGTATCTCTTGGAATATGCATCACTTCCATTTGGTATAGAGGAATAGATTGTAACGTTGATTTTGTTAACACCGCTCTCCCGACTAAATTTAAAGCTTTGAAGGGCTAATTCTGAACTTATTTGCCAATTTTTCTAACATCTCATGGAAACATATTGGTTTCTTTGAATTAAGTGCAAGAGGCACTCGAAGATACTTGGAAGGAAAGGATGCATCCTGGAATCTAGAGCCCTATATAGGTACCATTGAATTAGGACATTGAAATTAAAAAATAAAATGTTATACTTCTCTTTATTTATTAGAGCGTCTAATGCTTACATAAAGACTTCCAATAGAGAGTGAATTGATCTTACTTCCATGAGATTATCCAACCTGAAATGACACACATCATCAACAAACTATTGAGGGGTGATGCGAAGGTCTTCCCCAAATATCCTCAAACCCTTAATCTTGCCCCTAGAAATCACATCTTTAAAAAGTCTCCCTAAACCTTCAATTGTCAAGATAAACAAAAAAGTGGGATAAAAGGTCTCCCTTTCAAAGACCCATAGTTGGATTAAAAGTGATTGATGGAGAACCATTAATCAATATAGAGAAAAATGGAGATGAATCGAGAGATCTAATCCAGGAAATCCATTGCCATGAGAAATCATAAGCATCTAAACCTGCAGGAGGAAATCCAAATTCAACCTATCATATGCCTCTGAGAAATTGAGTTTTATCATCATACTTGGATACATCTTGGATATTAAAAAGTGAACCACCTCTTGCACTGGAACTATTACATCAAAGAAATTCTTCCCTTCCAAAAAACCAATCTGTTTAGGGCTAATTGGTTGGTTCAACAAGGGCTTCAGTCTATTCACTATACCAAGTGAAATAATTTTATAAATGAAATTATACAATGATATTTATCTAAATCAATTAGGTTATTTAGTCTTACCAGCCTTAGGAATAAAATCTGAAATGGTATCATTCAACCCTTTCTATATTTTTTTAGATTTACTAGATTCCTCCACCACTTCATAAACCTCCTCACCCAAGAAGTTCCAACACCCCTCAAAAAATTCCAATGTGAAACCATATGGACATGCGGCTTTGTTTTTCTGCATTTCTTTCACCACAAACTCTACCTCTTCGAAATTAATTCTCCGCATCAAAACTTCATTATGATCATTAGTAACTATTTTAGGAATGCAGGTTGTGATCTTATTTATAGCTTGCAACCTATTCTGAGGAGGCTCCTGCAGAATATCTTTAAAATGGAACACCAACTCATCTTCAATCTCTTCATGAATAAGCTTCCTTTACCCATACTTACCTTTTAGGGAGAATATCAAGTTATTATTCCTATGTTTAATCATTGATTTGTGGAAGAAACTAGAAGTTTTCTCCCCTTCCTTTAGCCATTAGACTCTTCATTTTTTTCTCCACAAAAAATCCTCTCGCTTTCTTCTCTATTCTAGGTTATAGAGAGTGGATCCTTCATTGTCTTTCTACCTTTGTGTTTCACTTATTTTATCATTGATTCTTTTCCTTTATCCTTCTCCCCCTTTATATCTCCTGGCCCTTTGTCTTTGATCTCTCTCACACAACCCTTTCTTTTTCAACACAAATACCCATACACATAAATTTATTTTTGATCTTAGGGAAGCTATGAGAGGTATTTTTGTGCCCAACAATTGATAAGTCACATTAGAAATCCTTCCTCTATAAAAGAATCTAGGCTTTCCTCAAGCATCAATAAGACTTCACCAGTCCCGGGTAAGGAGACGAAGCATTTTGGAACATTGCTTATGACAATAGAAACATTTGAATAGAACATGTTCATGTTCCAATGGTTGAGACCAAATTTTCCCCTTATAATTCAGATCTATCAACTTTGGTAGAGATTGAGAGATATTCATATAGACGCAAATTCTAGCATGAGTCACGCTCTTTCCTATTCTAGTGACCTCTTTCCTTGATGAAATTTCCCAAGGAGTTACCAATTTCTTCCAAGATTTTTGGAATCTAGAAATCAACTAGTACAGAGTAGAGCCTCACCAAGAGTAGACCCACAATAAACTCCTCTTTGTCTAGGTTAAATAATTCCTTATGTATAATCCGACATTATCCATGAAGTATATTCCCCTTTTAAATAGTCTTGACTTGTCCTCTAGATTAGAGAAAATCACCATAAAAAATCCTTTCATCCCAAGCCTTAGATCCACCTCCCCTGTCGATTTCCATTTTTGTTGTATCTATTTTTTGATATGGTTTTCTGTAGGTTAGCTCCCTGTAAACTTATAGATGAAGGCATGGTCCTTCATCCTCTTTTTATTCTTCTACATGATTTTTGGTGGGATTACAAATTTGGGTTTTGAGCTTCTTTGGGAATGCATTTACCTCTATGTTTCAATGTCCATTGTGCCCATATAATTGAAGATTCTTTGGATGAGCTTCCAATGCCATGTGTTTTAGGACACCCCGCCCCCCCGCCACCCCCCCTCTTCTCCCTTTCCTTTCCAAATTTTACCAACTACAACATCCTTGAAGGAGGGGTTCTCACCCCTCCTCCTCAAGAGTTCATCCTGCCCACTCATTATTTCTACAAACCAATCTCCCCTCGGAACTCTACTCTAAAAGAAAACCAACACTGAAGAATCTGAACGTAGCTTATTCTTTAACAATCTTCATGAAAGGAACCTCATCATCAAGTCCAAATAGTGAATTAATTATAACATTCATAGAAATATCAAATTTTTCTTTCAAATTCAAGTACTTATTTTTTAAGTTATTGTTATCTAGAATTTTGTAGAAAACATTGTTTCATAGAAATCTTATAGAAAATATTGTTTTATGATTTTTTGGTTGAAAATTATTGTTTCATGGAAATTTTATGAAATCATTGTTGTTTTCAAGAAAATTATGATTTTAATTTTTTTAACTCACTTTAAAAGAATATCGAATGATGAAATTTTCAAATATGTAAATTAAAGGAGACTTTATGTCTTCCTACTTTTAATTCTATTTTCAAATACATTTGTATCATTCTTAAATAAGACAGATAATTAAATTATCAAATAAGTAAATTTATAAAAAAAATTGAATTATCGAATAAGTAAATTTTCTAATTTTCTAAGAAATTATTGTATTGTATAATTGATGGAAATTTTGCTCTTTAAAATTTTTAACTTATTCAAGAAAAACAAATCATCATTATTTAAAAAAGGTTTAATAATTAAAAATTCTCTGGGAAATTTATAGAAATTATTATTTATTAATATTTCAAAGAAAATATTATTTTTCCTTTCCAATAAAAAAAATTGTTAAAAATAATTTTTTATAAAAATTCTCCAGAAAAATTTAAAAAAATTATTATTCTATAGAAATTTTGCAAAAAATGTTGTTTCATAAGCTCTATGCAAGTAGTCAGGTTACACTTTTCGGAAAAAGGAGGACATGTTTAGGTGAAAAAAGGGAGCTCCATTGAGCCATTTTTAAGTGTTAGATCAAGCTTCTTGAGGGTTAAGAAACAACTAGATTGAGTGTTAAGATAAATCCTTATCAAGGTAAGAGCTCCATCAAGCATTAGAGATTGATTGAACTTTATCGCTCGAATGACCGTTATTGTAATGCCCTACAGTTGTCACAACGGACGGGAGGCATGGGCGACCCGCCGGGTGAGCTGCACGATGTGTAGACGAGTTGCGGTTGGCGGTGAGCGAGGGCGCATGGGCGAGCTGCAGGTCACGCGAAGTGAAATGGAAGTTATGCGATGGAGTTTTAGTGGTGAAACACTTATACCCGTGTGGGCAATCCCGAGTTCCCCGACCAATGGGCGGGTTGATGGGTGGACCAATGAGAAGGCAGGCAACCACACATTATGTGGGTGGGCCGACGTAGTAAAAACGAAGAGAAGCTGACAAAGTTGCATTTGGTGGCAGGTCATCTAGGCGACCATAAATTGAGCAGGCAGCCATATATATGGGCGAGGGCGAGTTGGGATGGAGGCATCACATGAGCGAACAAACAAGTGCGAAGAAGTGCGAAAGTGTTCTGCGGTTGAACAGTGCCAATGTGCCCGCACGACGGGTAGAACCAGCGAAGGTAACTGGGTGAACAGAGCGTGCACGGAGGGTGACCCAGGTTGGGTGTCGGGTGAATGACGGGTGGGCGAGTGGAAATGCACTGGGTGGTTAGACGAGTTCTGGTAGGGCTACATGACGGGCGCCCGCCGAACAAAAGTGTGACCAGGTGTAGTGTAACCGAGTAGGGCATTCGTTTGAAGGATCGTGTGAGGCATGTGGAGGGCACGCCCGCCGAATGACGGGCAGACCGAATGGTTGAACGGTGACTCATGTGGAGGGTGACCCACAGTTGGGTGTGCCGAGCGCCAGGTGGAAACGAAACGTAGCGTTTTGGGTTGTAAAAGAGAGGTGTGGTGAGGCGTGCGGAGGGCACCCAGGTTGGGTGACACAGACACAAAGAACGTGCCCGAGTTGGGAAAATGAGACGAATGTGCGATGGGGTAAACGAAGAGTTGGGCGAGTCATGCGGACGCCGTTCGGGTGAAACAATGAGTTGGGCAACCGAGTTTGCCGAAGTTGTGAAAATTGGCTATGTAAATTTGGGGTTTCCTCCATGATTTAACTTGTACTTTGAAAGTTGAATATTTATATATACCGATAAACGGGTAGACTCACATCGGGGAGTTTCCCCTCCCTTTATACTATTATGCATTTCTATATGTTAATGTTGTTATGATGAATGTTCATGGTTTTCATCATGTATAAAGGATAAACTAATACTTGGTAACGAAAAATAAACTAAGTACAAATGTTAGGCATAGCCCATGACCGTGAGTATTGGTGAAAAGAAAAGGGTCGGTGGTGCCGAACCTCGCTATAGAGCAGTTGAAAGATTACTGCCAATGTAGGGGCGTGACAGGTGGTATCGGAGCTGGTTGAATTGTGATGAAGAGCTGATCCTGCACTATCATGATAGGTGGTATCGGAGGTGGTCTACTGAATCAAGGAGCTGATTCTACGAGAAGGCCGAGGACTTGACAGGGAGTTCAAGTTTTGTAGGTGACAGGTGATATATCAGGGTGATTCAGGGTTACATGAAAGTGAATGGAAAAGGTGGTAAAAGGACCTATGGCAGGCGAATCTAGCCATGATGCAGGTGAAGCTTTCCGGTACAAAGTGTTGAACAGATGAGTAGATGGAGTTCTGAATGGGCTTTGATGAAGGCCGCGAATATGAAGATTCATGAAGGTTGTTCGAAGGTAAAAGAGGAACTTGAAGAACTCAAAAACCAATGTGGGAGTACGATGGAAGTTGATGAACTCAAGGAACTTGATGAAGAGATCCAACAAAATGGTCTTAGTCTTCAAGAACTCTTAGATGAGAGAGTTCGACTAAGGGAGAAAAGTGCCATGGTGGAGATCAAAGTTAAGCAGCTGGAGGATGCGATGAAGAAGGATCTTCTTGGGAAGAAGGTCATTGTAATTGAGCAGGATGAGCTCGACTACATTGACAAACTAGGGGACTACTACCAAAACAATCAGGGAGATGTTTGGAAGCTTAGTTCAATGGAAGCACTTAATGGGCACTTGGTTGGTGCACTTGAGCAGAATGTGATGGAGGACAAGCTTGAATGAAGTCAAGCTGAGCCAGGATCGAGTTACTTAGAAGAGCCAAACAAGGAAGTGAAGTACCTTAAGAGAGATGTCAGGTTGGAACATAAGCCAATGGACACTTCTGAGGCTGAATTCTTGAGGAAGGTTGCTGAGGTAAGACACAAGATAAAGCCGACAGAAGGAGGTAATGCCTTAAAGCTGAGTTTTGTGTAGGTGACTGTGAAGGGCAAGAGATTTGCAGCTTTGGTGGATACGGGAGCTACTCATAGCTTCCTAAGCAAGAAACAACAAATTCTTTTGGAAAGAAAGCTAAGATGGGGAAAGAGTGGAGTGCTTTCAAAGTAGTCAACTCTACCATGAAGGCTGTTACTAGTGTGATGGAGAACACTCAAGTGAGAGTGGGCTCATGGTTTGGAAAGTTGGACTTGAGGATCGTGGATGTGGATGATCATTCTATGGTGTTGGGGCAAGATTTTATGAAGCTTGCACAAGCTACACCAATGGTGGACTAGGACATTCTCTTGATCACAACTGAAGGAAGAAGTATGTTGATTCCGATGAATAGGAGGAGTTGCTTGGGGTATAGACCAAGGATGGCTTCTATGACTTTGTATCCCAAAGATCCGAATGTGAAGCATGAGGATGTGGAGCAAAGAGGACTTGGGAGTATGAATCAAATAACGAAGGAAGAGAAGTTGATTGACTTCATTGCGAGAGTGAGGAAGAAGGAAGGAAATGGGAGATCAATCTCACGAATCCTAAAGCACTTGGAAAAGACATCTTCTACTGAAGATCTTCACAATGGAGTTGCAAATGAAGGGAGTCTGAATACTTCTTTAGAGGCAGTGGTTGGAGAGGATTATGCAGGTAGAGATCCGGTTGGCATAGTGGAGTTTTGTAGGTATGCTATGGGCATATATGACTTTCAGTTGATGAAATACAAGCTTGGGAAGCTTAGGTGTACATGTGAGGAGGTTGAGGTTGTGCACAGATAATTGAGGACACACTTCCAATCTGATACATGGGTGGATGAGAGTCAGGGAGGAAACTTCCTCACCCTCCTCTCTCGATAGACAACCTTGGAGATGGGTTGGTGCAGGGACCTTGGTTGGAAGGGACTACACCACCTTCACAAGGGGCCTTGGGAGAGGCTTCTTTATAACAGATTTGAAGGCTTGGATGCAGATGACCGATTGTTGTGGTGAGTCTACTTGGTTGGACAGCATGGGAAACTTGAGTCATGGACATCAGGTTGGAGAAATGGAGAATGGCAGTCTTATGTAGGGACATTATGCAGGAGCACTTGTAGAGGGGTCACTTATGGGCATCCAATGAGGAGTGCCAAGGCAGGGACGTTGTGCAGGTGGATGTGCTAGTGTGACATGGAGATGTTTTACTATGAGCCGATGGAGGCGTTGTGCACTCTTGTACAACAAGACCATGGACTGGATAGACATGTTGTAGATGGGATAGAGATTCCACGGACCTGAGCATGGGTTTGGAGTGGATTCTTGGTCGAGTCAGTGTTGTGATAGAGGTCTGAGAAAAGACAGATGATGGGATAGGGATGTGCATTCTTATGGTTTGAGCGCAACAGTTGGATTAGCTACCCAACTAGTTCAAGTCATGGGGGTCGACAGTGTGCAGAGATGTGTTAGCATTATGTTGGAGTATCATGATAGCAGTTCACATGATGGTGACACATGGTGGAGATGATCGTTTCTCATATATTGCAGGGATGTTGCAATGTATGGGCTAGTTGATATCATGGATCAAGGATATGATTGTTTTGAGGGATTGTGAGACATTGGATGGTAGCTACGGTGGATGGCCAGATTGCCGAGGATGATAATGACTTCTGGTGGGGGAGGATGTAACGCCCTGCGATTGTCACGACGGACGGGTAGCACGAGCGACCCGCTGGGTGAACTACATGACGTGTGGACGAGCTGTGGTTGGCAGTGAGTGAGGGCACACGGGCAAGCTGTAGGTCACCGAAGCGAAACAAAAGTTATGCAATGGAGTTTTAGTGGTGAAACACTTATACCTGTGTGGGCAGTCCCGGGTGCCCCGACCGATGGGTGGGCTGACGGGTGGACCGACGAGCAGGCAGGTGGTCACACATTATGTGGGTGGGCCGATGTAGTAAAAACGAAGAGAAGCCGATAGAGTTGCGTTTGGTGGCAGGTCAATTGGGTGACCATACAACGAGCAGGAAGCCATATATATGGGCGAGGGTGAGTTGGGATGGAGGCATCACTTGAGCAAACAAACAAGTGCGAAGAAGTGCAAAAGTGTTCTGTGGTTGAATAGTGTGGATGTGCTCACACGACGGGTAGAATGGGCGAAGGTAACCGGGCGGATAGAGCGTGCATAGAGGGTGACCCGCAGATGGGTGTGTCGGGCGCTGGGTGGAAACGGAACATAATGTTTTGGGTTGCAAACGAGAGGTGCGACGAGGCATGCGGAGGGCACCCAGGTTGGGCGACACAGACACAAAGAATGTGCCCGAGTTGGGCAAATGACACAAACATGTGACAGGGTAAACGGAGAGTTGGACGAGTCGTGCGGATGCCATTTGGGGGAAACGACGAGCTGGGAAACCGAGTTTGCCGAAGTTGTGAAAATTGGCTAAGTGTAAATTTGGTGTTTCCTCCAAGATTTAACTTGTACTTTGAAAGTTGAAGATTTATATATATTGATATACAGGCAGACTCACATCGGGGAGTCACCCTTCCCTTTATACTGTTGTGCATTTCTATATGTTAATGCTGTTATGATGAATGTTCATGGTTTTCATCATGTATAAAGGATAAACTAATACTTGGTAACGAAAAATAAGCTAAGTACGAATGTTAGGTGTAGCCCATGACTGTGAGTATTGGTGAAAAGAAAAGGGTCGGTGGTGCCGCACCTCACTATAGAGTGGTTGAAAGATTACCGCCAGTGTAGGGGCATGACAGTTATGGCTCAATTGAGAATTAGGGCTCAATCGAGCCCTTATTTCTTATCAAAATCCCAATCCTGGTCCGTGCAAGCCATTTTGCACAGAGTATGAGAAGGAAGGAGCTCAATTGAGGATTTAAAATTTTTTATTCATTTGAAAAAAATCAAATCATTAAAATTTAAAAAAGGTTAAATAAATTACATATATCTTCACCCTAAAATATAAGTTATCTACTTTTTAAAAGGGTTAAATAAATTAGATATACCTTCACCTAAAAATTAGGTTATCCATTTTAATTATTGTTTTATGAAGATGGGATTGTTCCAAGAAAATGGTTAATTTTAAATTTTAAATTTTTGATTAGTTTGGAAAAAATAATGAATATTCAAAATTTTAAAACGAATAAGCAAATTAAATATAACTTATTTGGTACAATAAAATAAAATAAAATAGTTCATTTTTAGTTTTTTCTTTTAATTCACTTTTGAAGTGAAAATTTATTATTATTAAATTGGAGCTTCAATCACTTATTAAGGACAAATAATTGACTAAATTGTAAAATTTAATATAATATCGCTGGACTTTTGTGTAGTGACTTTTGAATGAATCTAACTTTTATAATTATATATATAAAATTATTATATATATAATTTAGCAATGTTGATATTTTTTCCTAACTTATTCAAGAATTTTGTAAAAAATATTTAAAATATTTTTTATGAGAAATATTGAGAATTTTGCCGAAACATTTTCACTTTACAGACAATTGATGGAATGATCGAAATGATCGGAGATAATTTAAAATGATCGAAATGATCGGAAATAATTAAATTATCGAATACGTAAATTTCCAATAAGTAATGGTTCATAACTGATTCAGAAAAAATAACTTATTCAGAAAAAATAACTTATTCAGAAAAACACACTTCGTGGAAACTCGTTGGATTCATCCCATCAAATGAAATAATAATAATTGGATAAGTGGTTTTTGTGTGAATACTTTAATTGTTAAGGGTAAATAATTGATTAAATAATAAAATTTATGTAATTTTTTTTGAATTTGACCAGATTTTTGAGTAGTTAGTTTTGAATAACCTAACATTTACTATTAGTTAAAATATATATAATTTTTTTTCTTAGTTTATGAAGATTTTTGTAAGAAATATTTAGGTGGGATATTGATATTTTGTAAAAAATATTGAGGTTTTGAATTCGCTGAACATTTTCACTTGTGGTGTTTTGCCTCTTGATATAGGAAGACTTTCTACCAATTTGTTTTACTTGTCATTATCAAACAATCGAATACAAGGAAACATCCCTCCACATATTGGCAATCTTAGTAGCCTATCTTTTCTAGATTTAAGTGAAAATCTTTTAATTGGTACCATTCCACATATAGGAGAGCTTGAAAAAATAGAAAGATTGTGTTTAGGTAACAACAGATTAGAAGGAAACATCCCAGATGACTTTGAAAGTTTACAAAACCTTGGTCTCTTGGACATTAGTGGAAATTTTCTCTCTGGAAATATTCCAAATTCCCTTGCACCCCTTAAACAACTGAGAAGACTCCATCTTCATCATAACTATTTATCGGGAACCATACCTTCCAACTTACTAGATTGTACAAATTTGGAATTGCTCGATTTGTCTCACAATAGGCTTGCAGGAAGTATACAACATGAAATTGCGAAACTTTCTCATCTCCAATTCTATTTGAATTTGTCATGGAATTTATTAGAAGGTTCCTTGCCCATGGAGATTGGTAAAATTACAATGGCTCAAGCTATTGACATTTCTGTCAATCAACTAACCGGGACAATTCCCCTTACAATTGGAGGTTGTAGTGAACTACAATTATTGAACTTATCTCAAAATGCCATCGAAGGGCCTATTCCAGACTCACTTGGAAATTTACAGAGTCTTGCAAGCCTTGATCTCTCTTCCAACTCCTTATCAGGTCCAATACCAATTGCCCCTCTCCAAAACTTAAAAATGCTTCAAAGCTTGAATTTGTCTTTCAACTATTTCACAGGGGAAGTTCCAGAAGGAGGGATTTTTGCAAATAGAAAGATTGTTGTGTCTTTAATCGGAAATCCTAGCCTTTGTGGACCACAATCATTCCAATTACCTGCATGTCAAGTTCCAAGAGGTCATTTTGCACTTGTCAAAATAATATTACTGCCAGTGAGTGGAGCAATTTCTTTTATGCTATGTTGTCTACTTCTGAGATTCCTTCGGAATGGGAATATCTCTATGCAAAACTTTGCTTCCTCAAATTCCATTTTGCAAAAGCTAGAGCACAAAAGGATCTCATATCAAGAGCTTCAAATAGCAACTAATGGATTTGCCGAGGCAAACTTGTTGGGAGCAGGGAATTCTGGTTCAGTCTATAAAGGGACTCTGAGAGATGGCACCGTTGTTGCTGTGAAAGTTTTCCATCTGCAAAATGACATGATTGAAAATGGTTTTACAGTAGAATGCAGTGTCTTGCAAAAGGTTCGACATCAAAATCTGGTGAGGATCATAACCTCATGTTCCAACCCTGATTTCAAAGCTTTGGTGTTCGAATTTATTCCTAATGGAAGCTTGCAGGAGCATTTGTGTCTTAATAAAGATGATAAAAATGGTGCTTATGAGTGTCAGATGGGACTAACAACACGATTGAACATTGCAATAGATGTGGCCCATGCATTCGAATATCTTCATCATGATTCTATTGTGCAAGTAGTGCATTGTGATTTAAACCCCAACAATGTGCTTCTAGATCAAAACATGTCAGGGCATGTAGCTGATTTTGGTATTGCAAGATTGATCAATAAATCTGCTACCGAGCCACTTACTTCAACACTTGCTTTAAAAGGCACCGTGGGCTATGTTGCACCAGGTATGTCATTTTAGAATGTTAGATTTGTACTAGTATATTCTCATCAACAATTTTGTATGGATTGGTTGAGTAAAATTTGATGAAGGTTATCTTTAATGCAGAGTCTGGATTAGGTGAGTCAATGTCTACCAAAGGAGATATTTACAGCTATGGCATTTTGTTATTGGAAATGCTTACAAGGAAACGACCAACGAGTGACATGTTTTCTGTAGACCTTAACATTCACAAGTGGGTGAAACTAGCCTTTCCAAATAGAGTGAAGGAGGTAATTGACCACCAACTTTTAAATGAGGTGGATGGAGATGAATTTGAGAAAAATAGTGCATACAAATGCCTACTTTCTTTGCTACAAGTTGGTTTGATTTGTTCAAAGGATTC
Organism: Pinus taeda; assembly: GCA_000404065.3. NCBI lineage: Eukaryota > Viridiplantae > Streptophyta > Pinopsida > Pinales > Pinaceae > Pinus > Pinus taeda. The sequence continues at coordinate 242,522 of APFE030336874.1, forward strand.
ACCTAATGAACGACCAACTATGAGAGATGTGGTAACGGTATTGGAAAGCCTCAAAAATGATTTGGAGGGAAATGCATTCACTTCTAGGAGGATGAGACAAAGCATGGTCAACTTGCTTAGCAATGCAAATGACACATGGAATGATATGCTTGCATCAAATGCCCAAGGTTCTTCTACATTTTAGTTTGTGAAAATTGCAATACTAGAAGATTTTAGTAGACTTTCCATTGTTTGTATATTGACAACTTCTTTTGAACTTCTAGCGGTTGAGATAAGCTTCTATTAGCATTTATATCTATTTGTAATTAGTGTCAAATTAAAAAATGGACACTTTTTTGTAACACCATATTATGTGAATGACAAATCTAAGTTCTGTATATTTTATTAGCCATTCATAATGTCAATATTTTTAATTGTTTAAAAATCATGTTCATTTTTTTTACGTTTTTATAGAAAAAGAAAGGACATGATTCCTAAGAATATCACCTATGGCTTATAAACATATATTTTAGCTTAATGAATTGATTTTGTGAACTATGTTGAAGTTTAATTAATTTGTCGATATTACTTTTAATTGTTGGAACACACTTTTATTTGTATTTATTATATATTTGTAATTAATATTAGTGTCTAAGTTAAATGTCTTAGAAATATTTTATTACCTTCATGAAGATTTGTAGTTTGATGCAATTCATCCTGATAATCATCCATGATATCAATATTCATATCAATAAAATAAAATAAATCTCAAAAAAAATTACATTCTCTCTTTACAATATTAGCTAATAATTTTTTTTATTTAAAATTTAATTATAAATAATTTATTATATTTTTTCAACCAAATTAAATGTTCAAAATCCATTGAATGTAATTTTTTATTTTAATTTTTATATAACTGAAATGGAAGAATGATAAATGACAATAT
>APFE030336882.1:0-59859 GCA_000404065.3 Pinus taeda
TTCACCTCTATCTTTGGTGAACTTTGAGTGTCTCCCTAGTGAGGCTTTAGGGGAGTCTATTTTAGGACTTCCATTGGAGTTTATTGCAAAACATTCATACAAAAAATTGTTATTTCTGGGTGCAGAAGACAAAATTGCGGGGTTTATTTGGAGCAACATCTTTCTATTGTAGGTGTCGGGTATTTGTAAGATATTTTCTATTGGTGAGAGGAGAATTTTGGCAACATTTTCGGAGATGTTCCTATATCTTTTTTTTGGGCCATCTTTTCTCTTACAACACCTACGCAGGGGTTGGAGAACAAAGTTTTTGTCGGTGTTTGGTGTCGGAATTTGTCGACATCTTTTAATTGGAAGTGATAGATATTTACAGAAGGATATTTGTGCACAATCTCTTAGCCATTTGTTTGAGATTTTTATCATTTATCATCAATTCCTCTCTAGTTGGGCGCAAAACTATGTAGCTAGAAATTCACTTTATTTTAGGCATTCCAGGTCAGCTGGAATTAGCCCAATCGATTATTGGGTTTTGCTAGTTTAGGTGTGAGGAGCCTATAACTAATTTTATAGAATTTTAAAGGAAATATTAGGTTAGAATCATGCATTCTTATTGTAGGGCATATTGTTGGTTCTAGTTTGCATTACATTGTGGGTTTGATTTTGGCTTGGAGTTAAGCCAAACCATTTGTCGGTTTTTATGGATTTGGTATGAGGAGCTCAAGGTTAAATTTTCATAATTTTTTGAGCAGTGAGGGGAGAAATTCTAATTCTTCTCCAATAGTAGCAAAAAGAACAAGAATTTTTTTTGCACATTTTGTGGGCTTTCAAGGTCAATTGGAATTAGCCCAAGATTTTCTTGGGTTTACTAGATTTTGGAATTAGCCAATTCTGGGTTTAGTAGATTTTGGTGAGAGAAACCTCTAGTTAATTTTGCAAAAAATTTGGAGCAAATTTGAGGGCATAAATCACAATTCACCTCCAATAGTAGCTTTAGTAGAATTTCTAGATAGTAATTCATAGGTGCAACTTATTGATTTCCAATTCTATTTCAGAGGCCTAATTTATTAGTAGAATTTCTAGATAGTAATTCATAGGTGCAACTTATCGATTTCCAATTCTATTTTAGATGCTTAATTTATTATTGCAACAAATCTTCTCTGGCCATCACTGCAGCGATTTCTATTGAGAGCTTTTTGTGTAATTTCTCCAGTAAATAAATAAAGTTGCTTAATCCTCCATTTATTGTGTTATTTGTAATTGTGACATTTCTAGGTTTGTTTGGAAATGCTATTTTATTTTTGCCACAATTTCATGGTTATTGTTCTCGAATTTCTTGGAAAAATTTATGGTAGAAATTTTTAAGCAATTTCCCGAGAAAGTTAGAAATAATTATAAATTAAGATATTAAATATTTTAGTTTTATATTATGTTTTGTAATGTGAAAATATAACCAAAATATTTGGTTTTATTTTTTGAGTTTCTATATAATGAATAGATGGATAAATTCCCCTGAAAAAGAAGCATTACATTACATGGATGGACATATATTCTAATTTTGAAGTCATTTGAGGCAATAATTTACAAAGCATTCATTATATTGGATTATGTATTATTATGAATTATAAGAAGGTTAATGAGTCTTTTTTAATTTACAAAATATAACAATACATTTTTTTTGGCTGCGATATATTTAGTTTATGTAGTTATATTTAAAAAATATTAATTTTGTCGATCAAATAAGATATTTCGTAACATTATATATTTGTTCATATAATTGTAAGTATTTTAATTATGTAAGTGAGCATGTGAAGTTTAAATAAAATAATTAAGAAGAAATGATATCTAAAATTTACTTTTCAAAAGAAAGATATCTAAAATTTACTTAATTAAATAATATAATAAAAGTTATGAATTTCTAAAAGAATAAGAAAGCTTATAATTTTTATTATAATTTTTACTTATTCCTAATTTACTTAAATGTAAAGTATAGTTTCAAATACAATTATTTCTAACATTGATATAAGTAAAATAAAATTATAATTTGATAAATTGAAAATATACTTTAAAAAAATTAGTTTTTTTATTTTCTCCTTAAAAATATTTACCCTGAAATTGATATCATCATGAATATTGTTGGTTATTTTAAAATTAATTTTAATAATAAATTTTAAATATAATGTTAATGCAATTTAAAGGCTATCAAGTTCAAAGGAAAATGTTATTGTTTATATTAAATTTTCAGTTCAAAATCCCTAAATACATTGTTAATAAAATTTAAAGATATAGAGACTTCTTACTAAATGAGATTTAATAATGGAAATTTGGGCCGGATTATAGTAAAATTTGATTTTTTTTTAAAATCTAAATTATAACTGTCAAATTTTAAGATTTTGGGTTTCTAAAAATCTTTAATAGCGCTGAATCTATTTCCACTATTAAAAAAAACTAGCTAAGCACAACAACAATTAGATTTTTTGAAAAAAAAAAAAAATCAATCTAGCCCAAAAAAATACCATCCAAACAAATTTGTGAGGTTGGTAGAAGTTTGTGAGGAAAGAACTCGCTTTCACACTTTAATGGATTCGGAAATTTTTTCTTGTTCGGATTTTTTTCCTTGTTTATTTGTGGTTACAGGTTTTCAAATTATAAAAGATGATTTATTTTAAAAGTTGCTCACACATATCACAATTTTAAGTGTTAAATATTTTTCAGATAATGAAAGACAATAATTACTAAAGTAATTTAGATATTGAATTAAGACAAATTGTAAACTCTTCAACTTGATATAAACGATAAAATAAATAACCTATAATTTGACAGTTCCTGTCAAAGTTACAGGAAATTAGGTTCTTTGAAAATGATACGTAAAAGACTTTTTATACACATAACGCCGAACGCATTTTCAGAGTTGTAATCAAACAATTGACGCTTTTGTCTTAGTCGACAATATTGGCCATCGTGACGCGCTCCAAAGCTAAAATTGAGGTACCATACAATCGGTCATAATTTCAATATTTTGAATAATTACAAGGAACACATGGTTACACGTCAGTGTTCTGCTTAGCTAGTGGATAGATGTGACCTGGTAAATGGTTTGATTTAATTTGTTAATTAAATTATTGGATTTTAGAATGAACATTTTCCACAATTAAGTATATATTGATTATGAAGGTTTTGGAGTGTTATGTAAAAATGTTGATATGAATTATGCAAGAGTATTATACTAGATATATATGGAGTATGTGATTATTATAAATAAATGTAATATATGGAGAATATGATTATTATAAATAAATGTAATTATTGATAAAATTTAATTTATAATAATTAATATTAAAAATAAATAAAAAATTAAAAATATTAAAATAAGTGATTTATAAATAATAAATATTAATAATAAATAAATAATTTAAAAATAAATAAACTAAGTCAAATTAGAATTATTCAAAAATTTAAAAGAAATAGAATGAAATTGATACAATTAAAATAGTTACCTATCAAATTGAATCAAAATATTAGTATACATTAATAAATAATTTCATTAATGAATAAAATTAAACATTAAAAATTAAAGTATAATTAAAGAGTTAATGCATTGGATAATTAAATTATTAAAGTTAAAGAAAGAGAAGTATTAATAATAGAAAACCAGGTAGGAAATAATTCAAAAGTGCCCCTAAATATGGGTGATGTATTGATTATAAGAGTAAGATATTTCAACAATTTCATATAGCGTTCAACAAATTTTATGATCAATAAATTAAGGTATTTAACAATTTTTATTCCTCCACTGGAAGAACTTTACAATCCAATATGACTTTACAACCCAATATGAAGTATAGTTGTCACTTACGTTTCATTTAAAAAAAAAATTACTATTATATTAACAAAATAAAATATGTAATAATATAAAAAAATCAAAATAGGTCATACTAAAATATTTGAATTTCCACTTTAATTTTATGTTATGAAAGATTAAGTATTTAAAAAAATTAATAATATATTTTTTTAGTATAAGATAGTTAAAATATGACATGTGAAAATAATATTATTAATATTATATGATGTGTAATTTATTCCATATTCAATTAACATGTAGTATTTAAAAAAAAATATATAACAAAAATAATATTTTTTATAAATAAAATATTATTTCAATATTTCAATGTCTACATTAAATAATACAATTTTATATAATTTCATTTATAGTTAAAAAATTAAATTAAATTAAAAAAAATCATATAATTTCATTTTACATTCTGAAGTAGATGTGCAATTTATTTCATTCATAATTTATAGTCGATCTATAATATTTAAAAATTATTGATAACAAAAATAATTAGTGTGCATCATAAATCAAATATTTCAATGTGCATGAGTAAAAGATTTTAACATTATATATACTGATAGATTGAAGGAATCTACTAATAGATTAAAAAGTCGTTATATATATATATATATATATATATTATATATATATATATATATATATATATATGGACTTTTTAATCTATTAGTAGATTTTTTCAATTCAAGGTATCCGAGAGATTTGTAATTCCTTAAATGTTTAACATAAAGTTAGAAAATAAAATTTAAAGAAATATTAATAAAGAAATAATTCAATGTGAGTCTATATAGATGAACATGTAACATCTTAAAAAATATTATTAACAAAAACAATTCTATAGAGAGAGATTTTCTAATAGTTAAAACATTTTATTAGTACTTTTGTGGCATCCAAATATAAAATGAGTCTAGAGGAATCAATTTTTTGGTTTGCAACTTGAGATATTGGATCTCTCTCAATGCTGGGTAGATTTAGAGTTAAGATGGATCTATGCTATTAACTATTAACTTAAACATTTAGACTCAGTGAAATTACATAAAATTAAAATTAAAAAATAATTAGACTTATAATTAATTATAATATATAATTAAACCACCATTTTAATTCTCTATAGAGACATCAAAAAGATTTGATTCCTCTTTGCACTTGGTAGATTTGAAGTGACGATAGATCTTGTTGTATGATTTTAAAAGTAATTGTTGTATAATACTGTATTTTTATTAAATAAATGTACTTTATTATTTCATTTTATATGGTTCACTTTTATTTGTTATAATTAAATATGGTAAAGTAATGGTAAAGAAGGGTGGATTATGCTTAACATTTATTTGACCATGGATAATCATACTTGTTGAAGGTAAACTAAAGTTGTCTATGGTAGAATATCATTAACTACAGTTAACCATGGTTGACCATATTGCTTCATTGTGGTTGACCATGGTTCACCATGTTGAGCATGGTTAAAAATGGTGGCACATGGTTGACTATAGTTAACCATTGTTGACCATAGTTGGTTGTGCTTGGACATGTTGAACATGTTGATGATGGTTGACCATTTTTGCCATGGTTGAGTATGTTCGATTATGGTTAAATATACTCAAGTATGGTTGACAATTGACATTCTTGACAATGTTTTACCATGTAGACCATGGTTGACCTTCGATTGACCATAGCTGACCACTAACACCATTTTCATAAAAGTGGTTGACATCGACACCATTTCAAATACTCATTGGCATATGAAAGGTGGAAAATGGTGTATATCAATCACTTTTACTAATGTGGTTGTATTAGTTAATAGTTGATGTGCGTGGGGAAGATTAGTAGACATGGTTGACAATGGTTGGGTATGTTGAATAATTGTTTACCATATTGACCATACGTGACCATGGTTTGACCATTTTGACCATGTTTGACAATTTTGACCATGGTTGATTATCATTGTTCATGATAACCATGGTTAAACATGGTTGACCATGGTGCTTGAAGTTGTCAATTTTTAACTATGGTTGACCAAAGATAACAATAGTTAGTCATGGTAGACTAAGGTAGACCATAGTTAACCATGGTTGAATATGGTAGGTTAATTCTAATCATGGTTTAGTATTACTAATTAAGGTTTATCATGGTATTTTAGGATCAATCATGGTGGGCGTAGTTAACCATGGATGACTATGGTTGAACATGGTGAGCATAGTGAGCATGGTTGACCATGACCAACTACGGTCAACCGTAATCAACTATGTTCAACCACTGTAAGTGAAAATAGTTGACTATGATTGACTATGGTTGACCATGGATGATCATGGTTTTTTGTTGTTAACCTTGGTTAACTAAGATTAAATATGGTAACTATTGTTGATAGAATATTATTGGTTTTTCATGGTTGATTAACATTTAACATGGTTGACTGTCATTAACCAATGTAACCTCTAGTTTACTAGGTTACTTAAGGTAGACAATGATTGGCTATGGTTGACCTTTGTTGACCATGGTTTAGTTGTGTTGAACATGGTATACCATGGTTGATCATGATTTCTATGATTGACTATTGTTGACCAAATATGATCATGGTTAACCTTGTAGATGATGGTAGATCATGGTTGGCTAAGGTTAATCATCACTAATCATGGTTAATCACGGTTGATATGATTGAAAATGTTAAACCATGTTGACCATGTTAATGATGTTGATCGTGTTGAACATGGTTTAACCTTGATTACCATGATTGACCATGATGACCAATTAACCATGTTATCTATGGCTAACTATGGGTGACCATGGTTGACCATGTTGGTTATATATCACTGTGTTTGACCATCGTTGGCTATGCTTGCCTATAGCTAGTGATGGAAAGATATAGTTTCCGATAATTTGCCATATTTGAAAATGTTTCACCATAATGGAGAATGGTTTCTATGGCTAACTATAATTAAATATGGTTAAATATGATCACACCTAATTGATTGATTATGATTTATTATAGCTGATTTTGGTTCAATAACTTCTCCATTTCACTCTAATTTCTAATTTCAAAGATTCCAAACATTTATAATTTCCCATTTCGGCTTGTGAAAATCAATTACCTTTCGCATATTTCAATGCAAGGACATATCTGACAAGTGGAACCCTCTGGTATATAATGGGTAACATATTAAATTTTTTTGGAGTGGAATATGGAAAATGTTGTGATATAGATTACATAACGGATTAACAATTGAAATGAAATTAAATGCCACTTGCTCGCGTTCTTCTTAAAAAAAACTCCTTTCTACCGAACAATTTTTCTCTCCCTAATTAAATTCCATCTGATCTCTCTTTTCATAAAAAAAAACACTTCTTTCTAATTAATAATTTTTCTCTCCCGCAGATGTAATCTTATGAAATATTGGTTGATCTACATTGTAGCCATCATTGCTTTGTTAATTTTACTAACGAGTATAAATGTCAATCTACTGAAAATACTTAATTCTATGGTTCAAGAAACTCTTAATAATTTAGTGTTGCATTTAAAATATTCTATGGTTCAAGAAACTCTTAATAATTTATTGTTGCATTTAATAATTTATTGTTGCATTTAAAATTAATTTATAGTTAATATATTTTATTTATAAAGTTGATCTACATGGTAGCCATCATTGTTTTGTTAATTTTTCTAATGAGTATAAATGTCGATATCATTGAAATACTTAATGTTATGGATCAAGAAACTCTTAATAATTTATTGTTGCATTTAAAATTAATTTATAATTAATATATTATATTTTTAAAGTTCAAACATTTTTTCCCTCAAAATCAAAGTAATGTTGAGGAAAATATATAATGTTTTAAACAATCAAAAGCTTTTTTTTGTTAGGATTATGAAACACCGACAGAAGTAGTGGTGTCTAAAGCTATTATTTTTAACATCTCACAAGAAATGAGGAAAAATGAACATGAATTCTTTTCACTTTTAAATAGTCTACATAAACCATGGGTTCTCATAAACCTGAAGCTCAAAAATTGTCGGTAACTTGACTGAGTCAAGTTTACCCTAAACAATCTAATCATTCATCAACCGTCGCACCTAACTTGGTCCCAATCATTCATCAACTTTCGCACCTAACTTGGTCCCAATCATTCATCAACCATCTCACCTAAGATCTCACATTTCCCCACTCAAGCTAGAATACAAATACACCTACCACCTTTGTACCTATCCAGGCGGTCTATTCAATAACTTGATGACTGGATCTGCCACTACACAACATGTTTTCCAAACCAAAGTCTTAAGGCCTTACAACAATCACACGTTCATGTGCAACATGTATCGGTGAACAATAAGTCTTACAACCACTTTCCTATGGCAAAATTTCACAACTTGGACCAAAAAACCTTAGGGTGTTCACCCACCACTGGAATGATCCTACACCCTACTATGACCCTTATCAAACACTAGCTCCTTCAATATAATTAAACATCATTGGATCCATCTCCATTTTTTCGTCCATACGATGACTCTCTCTACATTTCTAGCTTTGTTGATTCATATCTTGACCTATCATTTCTCACTACTTTATCTCTCTCTCCCCTTATATCTTCAACCCATGCTATTCATCTGCATCCTCATTATCATTGTGTGTCCTATTCTTGATATTTCCATAATGCTTGATTTCCTCTTTTTGTTTCTACTAGACCTACCACAAGTAATGTCCTTTCTGGTGTCACCATCATCATATGACTCAAAATAACCACTTCCAATATTAAGGGGAGAATATTTCCTGCCAATTTCATCCTAGGGTGAACTAGAAGTGATTTTCCATATGCAAGTCTTCAATTTATTCATAAACCTCTATTGTTTCAACCTTCGATATATCACGAAATCATTTACCTTCAAATCTGCATCCTCATCATCATCTTGGGCAATTGTTAGGATCACGAAATATCGACACAAGTTGTGGTGTCTAATGACAACATTGTTGGGATCCCACTGGCCACAAGGACAAACTAACATAGATAATTTATGCCTTTAAATAGGCTACACTAGAGAGAAATACTATGGAAAAATCCATAGGTTCTCATAATCTTGAAGCTCAAAAACCGCCAATAACTTGATCGAATCAAATTTACCTAAACCACCTTAACCTTTTGATATATACTTTTCCATTAATATAAAGAATACTTTATATTTATTAACCTCCTGTATAACCAAAAATATTATACATACTCTATAATTTTAGTTTCACATTAATTATAACCATAAATATGATGCAACCATAAATATGATACTTGATCTCTGAGGTTTGGCCTCAAAGTTTAACAGTTTAGTACTCACTCATGAATATAAATTTAATTACAAATTTATTTATAACAGAATTGTATATCATAATCTTAATGCAAAAGCTTAAAAAATTTATAGATTCGTGAATATTAAATTTAATTAATAATCATTTAATAACAATTTGATTTTTTTTTTTAACTATTCATAAAAGACATTATTTTGATAAAATAATGTTTTTATAAATTAAATTATTAATATAATTTTAACTTTTTATTTAAAGTATATTTTATTTATTTTAATTTATAATATATTTAGTTAATTTTATAATTAAATATATAATATTAGATATAATTTATATTTATTTTTTAATGATATTTTTATTTTTATTTAAAGTGTCACGTATAAAATTTAAATGATTTAATAGTTAAAAATATTACTAATATAAATTTAAATATGTAACTTTGAAATTAGTTTATTAATTTTTTTGTTGAAGTAAGAGTCGGTCTTTCTATTCAAATATATTTAAAAACAAATTACATAAAGTACAACTAACCCAAAGGAGATGTGGGCCAGAGAGTTAATGAGCCACACAACGCCTTGGGCGGTGAGCCAAAGGCTCAAAATCCGGGCCCAGGGCCCACAAAACATAACTATGAGACCTTCAAAATACAATCAATCACTGAGATCGTTTGATCCGCCTTCAGAGATCTGATGGACGAGGCTCTATATCAAAATGAAAACATGAAAATTCTTTAATTCTTGAATCAGACCCGATGGGGAAATAGAGACCGCCATATAATGATTTCAGGTCTGCCTAGGGAGATAACCCTCGAGGATGTAGACCACCAGAAATCCAACAATCCCAATCTTGAAGAGAAACAAGCACGGAAGGTAACACCGCACCCAGACCCAAAGTCCAATAAAGCCATCATTTGATTTAAGTTCAAGTCCAACAGGCATGGTACCCCCTTGCAAGTTGCTATGCGAAATCCCTAGGATTGCATCAAATTGGCCTAACTACTAGCACATTAACCAAACGCCCAGCAAAGCTAATTCAAAGGTGATCTTCTTTAGAAAATTTTGTTATCATAAAAAGACTTTTCATTTAAATTGACTCCCACCCGAAAATTTTGGGTATGAAGGGTTCAGGGTACATGTTCCTGCCCACAGACCAGATATCCATGCATTTCTTCACCATAAAAGATCAAAATACCCCTGTTTCCTTTAGTCTACATCCTTCTAGTTTACCCTGCTTTGATAGAGCCTCATGTCCGCGCTCACCTGACTGAGACACTCTTCCCTCAATCTGCTTTGGGGGGTCTCTGTCCAATCATAAATTTTATTGCTCTTAGCATAGAGAACACCTTCATTAGCTAAAATGTCTGCTACATTGTTGGTTGTTCGGCACACATGTGTAAAACTAAGGTTTCTCATGTTTTGTAGGTGGGATTGAATCCATTGATACAGTTACAGAAGCTGCCAATTTCTCGAGACTCTATCTGGAGCAAAGCCATGGCAAATTTTCTTGACCGAATTAATAATCAATTCGAAATCAGCTTCAATTATGGTATTATGGAGATTTGAGTCCCTCAATATTTCTAGACATTTCTCAAGGGCCATAAGCTTTGCCATATTGTTAGTGGATTTTCCCAAATGGCTATGAAAGATGGTTTTTATGAAACCCTTTTCATCTCTTATTACTCCTCCATACCCCGCCATACCAGGGTTTCCTTTTTAGGCCCCATCTTTATTGCATTTCAAAAATCCCTTGGGGGGGTTTCCAGAAGTCCTTATCAGTTATTATATGACTTACATTCCTTTTTTTGCCCCGTGGGACAAGCCCCTGAAGACCCAAATGCAGTAGAATCTGCACATCCGAATATTTTGGTTTGTCTTCAGGGGGAATCTTAATGAGGGTCCCTACTGTCTCATTGAGCTATCTTAAAATTTGAGCCATGATTTTTTGGGGAGAACCTTTCCTGTTCTTGAATATTCTGTTATTGCGTTCTTTCTAGACATCCCAGAGTAGAAAGCCCGGAACTAAAGCCCAAGCATAGTTGATTATTTCATTATCAGAGAAATTTTTCCTCCACTTCTTCATAGTACTGGTAATGTTGCCCATGTCCCTGTCTATTTGTCCAAATATAGAAGCTACCCAGTTCTACAAGGTGGATGTGAATGGGTAGATGTTTGAGTAGGTGATCTATAGTTTCTTCTTGTAATTCATAGCTGGCATCTAGATGGGTCGGATACCCCTCTTTTCCTAAGGCTTTCCTAGGTTAGAATTTTTTTATGCTGCACTAACCACATGAACAGTTTGATTTTCATCTAGCTTTGGTTCTGCCATAGCTCCTTCCATACCTAATTAGGGTTGGGATAGTCAAGTCCAAGGGTTATGTTCTTGGCCTCTTTGAGGTTAAAGTTGCCTTCATTGTGTTTGCCGCATATCAGCTGGTCTGAATCAGCTGATGCCAAAATCTTTCTCTGATCCAAGACGGCTGTTAAAGTTTCTGCCCGTGCCTTCAACAAAGAGTCATGACTGTATACCAGATTCTTCCATACTCTCCATTTTCCCTTGCTTCTTTCCTTATCCCAGAAGTCATTTACCTTGAGTAGCCCTTTGTTGTCAGTATCATTCTTGAGATTGGTGAATTCTTCTCTTAACAATTTAGGTTCCTGTTGCCAATTATCTTCCCAAAACCAAGCAAGGTTTCCAGCTCTTATTTCCCAGAAATTGTGTTTCTGAACAATGGCTCTATTATCCCAAGATTTGTTCCAAATGTGGGAGCCTTTGATGAGCCCAAACATTCTAATGTGATCCCTTTCTTGCCAATTGTTTGCATATTTCTGTTTCAAAAGTTTGGCCCATGGTGAAGCTGCATCTTTTAGCCATCTCCACCATAGTTTTTCCCCCAAAACTTTGTTAAGTATTTCAGGGTCATTGAGTCCCAAACCTCCATGTGTCTTAGGTTTACAGATCTTTTCTCAAACTACCAAAGCCCATTTTTTTTCTCTTCCCCTTTGCCCCAAAGAAAATCTCTTTGGATATTTTTGCATTATTGCATAACTCCTTTAGGAGTTGGAAGGGCTGAAAACATAAAGATAGGAACTGTTTGAAGGAAAGCTTTTGTGAGCACTAGTTGTCCTGCTAAATTCAAAGACCTATTTGTCCATTTCCAGATTTTGTCCTGGAGCTTTTTGGTCATAGGCTCCCAAACTTCCTTGTTTAGATGTTTTTCTATTAGAGGTACTCCCAAATATTTGGAGGGTAGCATATCTCTCTGAAGGACTAGAATTCTAGAAATATGTCTCTCAATAGCAATGTCAGTATTAGAAAAGAAGATCTTTGATTTGGAAAGGCTTACCTCTGTACCCGCAGCCTTTACAATGTTTTTCAGGATTTGTTGATATGCTAGAGCTTCCTTGACTGTGGGAGTACCCTGCAACATGGTATCATCCACAAATTGTTGATGGGTCAAAGCCTTTCCATTCATGGTAAGTTTGAGACCCTTGATTTGGCCTTCTGCTTTGGCAAATTTGAGAGCATTTCCAAGCCCTTCCATCATGAGAATAAAGAGGAAGGGTGAGAGTGGATCTCCTTGTCTGAGACCTCTCGAAGGTTTGAAGGTTGTGGATGGTGAACCATTTAACAGGATTGAAAACCTGGAGGTAGTTACAAGGGCCATTACCCATCTTGTCTAGTTATGGTCGAATCCATAGGCTATTAGAACATCCCTGATGTAAGCCCAACTTAGCTTATCATAAGCCTTTTCTAGTTCAAGTTGTATAATCATTCCTGCCTGCCTATTCTTCTTAAGTGAGTGAACCACCTCGTGAGCTTGAATGATATTATTGAGAATTTGCTGCCTTCCACATATCCAATATGCTCCTCAGACACGAGAGTTGGAAGAAGGGGCTTAAGCCTGTTGGCAATTATTTTGGAAATAATTTTGTACACCACATTGCATAATGCTATTGGTGTAAATCTGTCTGGTGTCATAGCATTAACCTGCTTTGGAATGAAGGATATGAAAGAGGTATTGAGTGCCTTCAAAACAATTTTGTTTTTCCTTGATTCCTCCACCACATCGATGATATCGTACTTGACTATTCCTAACATGCTTTAAAGAAGTCAACATTGAAGCCATCTGGACCTGGTGCTTTTCATTTTTGCATCTCTTTGATGACTCCGCTGACCTTCTCTTCATTCACTGGTTTGTTTAGATTATAATTGTCTTCTCTTGTCACAAGCTTAGGAATGTGCTTTGTAAATTCCTTGATGAATTGAGATCTATCTAAAAGGGATTCCTCAGCTATGCCTTGGAAATATTGAACTAGAACAACTTCTATTTCTTTGTGGGTATTGAGTTGTTTTCCTTGAGAATATTTGATTTGTGAAATCCTATTATCAGACCCGTGACCCATGGTCGATTTGTGAAAAAACTGAGTATTCCTTTCTCCTTCTTTTAACCATATTACCCTTGATTTCTGTTTCCAGAATATCTCCTCTTGCTTGCATAATCCTTCCCATTCTTGTTGGTGATGGTCAACTTGTTCCTTTCTCTCCTTGTTGAAGCCATTTGTGATGAGGATCTGATTAATTTCTTGTAGCTTTCATTCAACTATTTTTTTGGCTTCCAAAATGTTGCCAAACTCATTCTTATTCTAATATTTAAGCTTGAGTTTGATGTGTTTCAATCTTTTATGCAGGAGGAACATTTTAATTCCCTGAACTTGAACATCCTCTATCTACCATTTTTAAATATTGCTGATAAAGTTAGGATGGGTAAGCCAAATGTTTTCAAATCTGAAAGGTTTGTTTCTTGGAATTCCTATAAAGGATGCTTCAAGTTGAATAGGCCAGTGATTCGAGCCACCAAAAGGGAGTATCATAGCTGACAAGTCAAGGCCTATTAGGATGAGGTCCTCCGAGATAATAAATCTATCTAGTTTTGAGGCCACTTGAGACTCTCCTCTCCTTTTATTATTCCAGGAGAGGATACCATAACTTGTCTCTGTATCTACTAGCCTCATGTTGTTTATGAAATTCTGAAATGCTATGGAATCTCTGCCTAGTGATCTGGTTCCACCTTTTTTTTTTGACAGGGACCTGATCATGTTAAAGTCCCCTCCCAGAATCCAAGGGATATTCGAATGCCTGTTCCTTAATTCCTCTAGTGAGGTAAGAAGCTGGATTTTGTCATCATGCTTTTCTAGACCATAAACATTTGTAATCAAATAAATTTTCTTGTCCACCAAAGGTTGGATGACCACTAATAGATAGTTCCTGGATGCTTCAGCATCTAGGATTCCTAGCTTCTAAGGGTTCCAAAGTGTGAGAATTCCTCCTGCTATTTTATCTACTTTAATTTCTAGATATTCATATCTAATCAGCCATTTGTTGTGTATTTCTCTTATTTTTTCTATTGAAGATTTTGTTTCTTGAATAAATATCATATCTAGTTTTTCTACCTTCATTCTATTGCTGAGATTTCTTTGTTTCCTTTTGCTTCCTAGACCCCTAATATTCCATATTGTAAGCTTCATTAAGAAAGATTTGTAAAGGAGTAACTAATTAGGTCTTTCATCTTACCAGAGTTGATCATGAGTTTTCCACATTAAATCAACACCTCATTCTGTTTTTTCCTTCCTCTTTTACTTAAAGGGCAGTCTCTGAAGAGGTGCCCGTGTTCATGGCATTTGCGACATCTGAAGGGTACATGCTCATAGTCCACCGCTTGTACCCATTCTTCATCATATACCTCTAAAATTATTTCATCCGACAAAGCCCCAGAAAGGTTCATTTCCAAGCATATTCTGGCAAAGGAGGTATATTTTCCTCGTAGAGTGGCTTTTGATATTCTTAAAAAATGCCCTAGTTTATTACCTATGGCTTTTAGCGATTTTGGTAGCCAGTAATCTAGAGGTAGGGAATATAGTCTTACCCACACCGACATCGATGTTAATGTTTCTCGCTTTGGAACAAAGTTCATTACCCTCATATAAAGGCCTATAGTTGCATAGAAGTAAGGAACTCCTTCAAACACCTTGTCTTTGTCCACTAGGTTTGAAAACACAACTGTGAAGAAACCCTTGGATCCAAGGTGTAGCTCTATTTCTCCCTTAGGTTTCGAATGGTTCTTTATCAATGCGTGTAGTGCCTTCTCTGTTGGCCAAAACCCCATGAATTTACATATCACTTCATAGGTTGCCATATGTTCTCTGTGCGCCTGTAGTGTTGGAGCACTTAGCACCACACGGGGTGTGATGGATGCCTTAGGTTTACATGGTCCTATCCTATTGCTGGGGTCAGCCTTCTGACTATCTACTCCTGTACGCTTCTCTCTTCTGACTTCCTCCTGCATTTCTGCCTGCCTCTTTGCTTTGTTGTTTTCTTGTTTTCCTCTGTCTGTACCCCCTGCTTCCGCTTCCATGGGCTTCTTGAAGTGGTTTGATACAACATGAAATTAGTTCATTATTAATTTATAAGATTATTTATTAATTTAATAAGTAAATGACATAATTCAAATTAAAAGGGGTAAAGTATATATATTTTTATAATTTTTATTGATCAAATATTTGTCTCAAACACTACTTAATGTGTAACTTAATTATGGTTTTATTATTATTATTATTACTAGTGCAGCCACATAAATTAAATGGGTCTTAAATGTCCATAGGCATCAAAAAATTTACTTTATGATACATCTACCATTGCTAATATTAAAAAAAATAACTAAATTATAACTTTATTTTAAATTATTTTTAGTATTATGGTTAGTTATAATATTTTTTATAAATGAGTTAAACATATATGTTTAAAAAATATGGAACAAGATATTTAAACATGAAGATTCATCCCCACTTTACCATGGGTATTCTTAACATATAATAGGATTTGTTACAATATCATGACTTACTAATACCACATGCCCAAAAATCATCACTCGTATTCATTTAACACATGTTCATGTGGCATTTTTTATTAATCAATTTAATTAAAATGGTATAAAATTCATAACTACTTTTAAGATAAGTATCAACTTTTGATTTATAGATACTACTAAGAATATTATAAAATATTCTTTGGAGATTAAATCCCTACCATCCACCTAAAAGTTATTAATAATTAAATTAAAATTATGGAATTCCTATTCCAAAATAAATATTCTTATCCACATAATTATAATAAAAATGTGTTTAATATTATTGATTTCTATTTGTGTCATAATTACAATTGTGTGTCTATTTTGGAATAAGGCCTCCGTAATTTTAATTTAACTAGTGCACCCATAGAGATTAAATTACTAGTAAATGCCTATAACCATCAATCCATAATCACCATGAAAATACTTACTAACACTTACTACATAATACATCTTAGAATATTTAAAATAATAATAATAATAATAATTTATTTTAATTTGTTATCGTTATTATTAAATAATAATAAAATATTAATATATAATTTAAACACATATATTTAAGAAAACATGAAACAAAAACCTTAACGATAGAGATTTACTCTCACTTTATCCTGAAAATTCCTAATCTATTATCACATACCCAATTTAAGGGGCTATTTTTTATTTTTTCTATTTCTACTAATGAATTGGTTGCACAAGGTAAGAAGGGTCAGAATCCACCCCTTGAAGGTTTCATAGTTGGCCTTGTTCTTGTACCGAGTTAAAGCTAAAGTGCATATGTTAGTCTATTTGCATCTATGATAAACCCATAGTCACCTTGGAATGCAAAACTACTATAAAGCAACTATTTTATATTCAAATTAATATTATTACCTTCTGCTATACTTTAGGATGCCACAGTATTCCATAAGGTTGTTTGGTGTGAACGAACCCCTTCACACTTTAATATTTAACACCTTATTGTAGGGTTATATATATGCTAAATAAATGTCATGGCTCCTTTATAATAGGATGGTTGTTTAGAGTTTATTTTCACCATGGAATAGGTGATGTCACTTCTTAAAGTTATTGCGCTCAATACAAAAGTTATGCTAAATCCCTTCTCGGTAGGGTGAACCGATACCAAGGAGAATCATGGATCACTCCTATGCAGGGGTTAAATTTGACGGGTGCCCTTATCCATCAGTGAAATTTTATTTTATATTTATGGTTTTATTTTTAAACTACCTATCGCATGACTTTTAATATCTATTTTTATCAGTTTTATTTAAATTTTTCAAATTATATTCACCACAACTTGGCCCTTAATAAATCTAGAGAGTTAAGATGGATTTAGACTAGTTGATAAATAGATAAAATTCAAATCTTACAAAATATGTCTAAACCTTGAACTATTTACTTATTTAAAAAAACTAAATTTAATCAAATTAATGAACCTCTTACCTTTAAATGTAGGAAGAAGAAACACTCTTATTCAGGAAATTAGAGAGAAGATGAGCAGTTTGAATGCTTGGGAATTAGATTCATGAACTTCCATGAACAATGTGGCTTTCGAATTAGATTCATGAACTGCCATGAAAAACATTTACATGCAAAGTCAGGATTTAACCACAACCTGGGATAAGCTAGCGTGCATCCAGAATAGTAAATTTTCTCTTTCTAGTTAAAATTGTTTTGCTGATATATAATTGTAATAGGTGAGTGAGTTAAACAATACAATTGTATTATTTTTAATTGGAGGGCTTCTTTTTGTATAGTGAGCATTGCCCTCGACAATTTCTAATTCTTCTTAGAATGTGGAAATAACATTTTAGAATCTTGCAAATCATTGTATGGTTTTAGCAACAGTGGCTTTTATTGAAATCCAATAACCATTATTTTGAAGAAAAAAAATGGAAGCTTGGTTGTCAACGGAGCAGTTGTCAAGTGGTGAAATCAAAGCACTTCCAATAATTCTCAAGCCTTGCTTTAGTGCCATGTTAATGGGAACAATAGAGCTAAATACAATAAGAAATCGGGAGAAAACCCTATTGAAGCACTTTCAAAGGAGTTAATTGCCACATCCAAGACCAGGTGAAAATTCTAGTGGCCTTAATGGCCCACAAATGTGGTCTATCTGAAAGGACAAGGCTAAGTTCCAACGTCGCTGAATTTGACAGAATAAAACGGAAGATAAATCCACTTCAATAATAAAGGACTATTTACTAACCAATAAAGGACAATAGAGCTTGGGTAAAGGTATCTCTGTCATATTTGGTTAGTCTATGCTCATTCCTCGTTTTGAAATTGTAACACAAATGTGCATATGCATATATTTCAGGGATTCCTATTCAAAATAAGGCGTCTGTACAAAATGGTTAAGGGCATTTTCAAGGACTCGAAGGCTTTGGCATAAATTTAACAGACGCATCAATGTGAAGCTTCTGCATGAATTAACAGAAAGTGAAGCTTATTCATGAATTTAACAGAATCATCAAAGTGAATATTCAACTAAGATATGTACAAGGAAAAATATAGTTCAAACTGGGGGAAGACCACAAATTCCAGTGTACCTTTGAAAAAATAGGTCCCAGGGGTGCAATTTCCTCCGGTATACATCGTTTTTCTGAACCATGACCTTGAAATACCCTTGTAAACATTGATTTCAACTTTGAAGAAGAATCATAAACAATGAACATTGATTTGCTCAGTAGCAAGTGCGTCGAATTCGAGACTTTTCCCCCGATATGGGTTCTTAATTTAACTCGCCGACCACTTGAACAACATAAGTCTGTGTGCAATTAGATGTTGAGACCCCAAATAGAATTGCTGAAAGACAAGGAAGGATGTCAAAATCCAAAGGATCTCTTTGTTCCTGTTATTTTGCCAAGTTGCAGAAGAGAGTATTATATAGATAAATCTTTACATAGGTAAAAACTGGTTTATATTATAAACTAGAGAATAAATGAATGGATGAACCAACCTGTGTAGATTGGTGATTAAGGGGAATAGAGGAGATGGTTACAAACCATCAAGCCTGAGTAGTTGTGTGGACTTGGCACTTGCCATTTTTTTTTTCTTTTATAGACTCTGCAATATCATGTATTCCTTTTAGGAAACTGTGAAAGCTCCAGGCTCCAGCATTGTGATGGGCATTGGGCATCGACTGCATAATCTTGCCAAATGTGAGATTATGATAAAATTGGGATGAAATTCAAAGGAGATCGATGTTAGATCAAAAACGTATGGAAAAAAATTTATACACAATATACTCATAATTTTTATAAATACTTAACTCCATAATCAATGCTTTACCATTGAATGCCAAATTGCCAATGTTGTCTCAATTAATGCGTTAAATATTTAACTGGCGAGCTTCGTCATTTTAACTATGTGCCTTAATGATTATTAAATCTAAATCTACTACCGAGACAAGATGGATATGGACTATGTAGTCCTGTTGCATTGATAGTTATCATAAATTCATATAATTGTTATAGTCACGAGTCCGACTTAGGTACACTATTAGGTAGGTACTTATTACTATTAACCTCAATAAAATTTAAACACGTAAGTTATATATATATAAATTGAAACTTGTAATTTTTTTATACACTGTCATTATGACAGTTTTAGAAATTATTGGCAAGTTAATAATAACGTGTATATTTTGAAATAGCCAGTGTTTGATGGCTAAAAAGGGTCAAAATGTGCATATGGCCGTCAATTTAACCTCTGCTCCTATGTTATCACTAGCCTCATGTACCATGCTTTTTCAAAGAGTCAAATGGCGCGTGTGGTCTTTGAATGGTGGCACAATCACCCGTGAACATGTATACCCCGTCCATGTGAAGCTCAACTGGGTTTGTCAGTCCTTTCTGCATGAATGGTGGGATGAGGTTCTTGTAGATCAATAGTGGAGATCACTCTACAGTAAACCTAACCCTAACTCCGTACTAATTTCTGGTTTCATTCATCATTCTTGCATTTGGTTGGGTCAATTCACCTGTGTATGGTTTGGTCTAGTCACCTATAGCCATGGCACACATTTTTGGAGATTGGGAGTTGGACTAAGGCCCGAGCTGTGGCCAGGATTCATCCCCATGACTTCTAGTTATGTTTATGCTCAAGCTAGCATTCCTTAAAAGGAAAATTTGTATTGCATAGGCCATTCCTTTTCTTTGTTCTGGTTATAAAATTATAGTGAAGCGTTTTTACTTACTGAGTTGTTCTTGTTATAAAATTCCATACAAGAGTTTTTATTTGATGTGGACTTGACTGTCACCTACTAAGGATTTCCATAGTTACATGTTTGAGTGTTTAAGGTGCACCCCCCATTCTTCCTATGGGTGCACCGAGTTTGTCAATTATGCAAGCAATTATTTGTTTCTAGGTAAGTTTTTGTGGTTCTACCATCATGGAATGATGCCCTGACATTCATGTTTTCTTAATCATATTTTTGACTCGACATTTTGTTTTTACTTGGTAGCCACATATTCTTGTTCCCATTTCGAGATGTAGTCCTCTCGTTGATGGGGGTTTCATTTGTATTTGTTCTAGACCTGAGCCTATTTCGTTGAGCAAGCGATTATGATAATCATTTACCTGGATTCACGACTATATCACTCCTTTCAACAAGTGAGGCTTTCTAACTTTCTAGGTTTCATTTACTTCCTTTTTAGTGTGTTTTTATCTGAACACACATATAAATTTTCTTATATATCATGGCTCATTGGATTCCTATAGCTTTTTTCATGGATTCTACCATTTCACAATGACAATATTCTTTATTCATTTCAAAGGGTATCAAATACAAGTAAATCTCCTCTTGCATTCAACATGGAGTTATTATGTTTTATTCATAATTCCCCAATAAGAAAAGAATTAAGTTTTCTTAATTGTCTGATCTTGCAGGTATTTAGTCTCCCCTCATGGCTTTTGTAGGTAAAATTTCTTGGCGTCTAACTCCCAACTAATATATCTCATTTTTCTGGTCCTCAACATCCACTTTCCTAGGATTTTCCTTAAAAGCCCTATTTTATATCTTACGATGCTTTATTCTTATCTAAGCTTAACATCTTTCCCCAGGTAATCAATTTAATCTATTTTCTCTCTTATCCGTTAAATATTTATCATGGAATAATTATCTGAGGCAAGAATCTCATCATCAAGTGTCTCATTCCCAAGTACTTTCAATTCATTTAGTTATTTGTTAATAAAAATATCTATTTACCTAAATATCTTAATGTACTTGATGGATTTATTGCCATTCTTACTAACAAAAAATCATTTTAAATAAAAACAACATTACAACAATGAAGGGTTATTACATTCTTTCCCCTTTTTTATTTACACCATCCTCAGTGTTTATGTTCCAGTTTCTTCCTTTTGAAACTGTGTTTTATGCATTGCATCTTCCCGCTTGCAGGTAGCTTCTTTGGGAGTAAAATTATTCCATTTCACTTTAAGCCGAATTCCAGAGCTTGATTCTAGAGCTAGATCTCTTTCTGGTCTAGGATACAGAGAGGTTCTTCCAGAAAGTCTCCTTCAGGTTCCACATGCAGCATTTCCCAATCAATAATGTGAGAATTATCATTTACATATTTATTAAGTAAAGACACATGTAAAACATTATGAACTTTAATGTTGCTAGGTAATTCTAACTAATAAGCTATAGGTCCAATTATGTCCATAATTTCAAACAGTCCACAAAACTGTGGTGCCAATTTTGGATAGGTTCCATTCTTAATGTATTTTTCGTTGGTTTCACCCTAAAATAAACATGATCTCTAATTTTTAACTCCCTATGCATTATTTTCTTGTTTGCATAGCTTTTCTGTATGTCCTGTGCATTTTTAATGTTCTGCTAAATCCTCTGCACTATTTTCTCCATTTCCTACAAGGAATACAACCTGAGTATTAGTCTATCCTCTAGTTGACTACAACTGAGAGGTGTATGACATTTTCTACCATATATGGCTTCAAAAGGGCTTATTTTTATGGATGTTTGATAATTGTTATTGTAAACAAATTCTGCCAAATGCAGAAAATCCCCCCATTTGGTGGGTCCGTTCATGACATACATCCTCAACATGTCTTCCAAAATTTGGTTTGTTCTCTCATTTTGTCCATCCATTTAAGGATGATATGCTGTGATGAATTTTAATTGAGTTCCCATGCCCCAAACAATTCTTTCCAAAATTTTGAGGTGAATTTGGCGTCCCTGTACGACACTATCATCTTGGGTATTCCATGTAGTCGAAAAATATATTTCATGAAGATATTAGCAATCTTTGTTGTACCAAAAGTGGATTGTACCGGTATGAAATGGGTTGCCTTACTTAAGGTATCTCCCACTACCATAATAGAGTCTTGTTTCCTCTTGTTCTCTCAATTTTACTGTCCATTTAAGGATGATATGTTGTGCTAAAGTTTTATTGAGTTCCCATGCCCCCAAACAATGCTTTCCAAAAGTTTGAGGTGAATTTGGCATCCCTATCTGACACTATCATCTTGGGTATTCTATGTAGTTGAAAAATATCTTTCATGAAGATATTAGAAATCTATGTTGTACCAAAAGTGGATTGTACCGGTATGAAATGGGTTGCCTTACTTAAGGTATCTACCACTACCATAATGGAGTCATGCTGCCTCTTTGTTCTTGGTAGTCCCATGATAAAATATGAAGAAATTATTTCCCATTTCCATTTAGCAATAGTTAACCCAACAAGGTGTTGATGTTCCACTTTAACCTATTGGAATTCTAAACATTTTAATAAATATTCAGCCATCTCCTTTTTTATACTTGGCCAAAAGAAAATCTTTCTTATTGCGGTAATCATATTTTCTGGGTAATTCACAGCTTTTGGGGGCTTTGAGGGTCACTTGGAATCAACCCAAGATTTTTCTAGGTATCGTAGATTTTGGTGAGAGAAGTCTCTAGTTAATTTTGTGGAAATTTTAGAGTAGATTTGAGCGTATAAATCAAAATTCACCTCTAGCAGTAGCAACAAAAGAACTTTTGTGGAGTAATTCACAGGTGCATCTTATTGATTTTTTGTTATATTTTGGAGATATGATTTATTATAGCAACAAATATTTTGTGGCCATCACTTCAACTTATTCTATCTAGAGGTTTGTATATAATTCCTCCAATAAATAAATAAATCTACTCAATTCTCCATTTCTTGTGTTATTTTCAATTGCGAAATTTATAGATTTATTTGGAATTGTTATTTTATTTTTGTTGCAATTTCATGGTTCTTGTTCTACAATTGCTTGGAGAAATTTATGATAGAAATTTTTAAGAAATTTCCTAAGAAAATAGGAAAATTTATAAACCAAAACATTACATTGGTCTAAGAGCATGATCTTGGCCGGTTGTGGGGAAGCTAGCAAGACCATGGAGGTGCTAGACATCCATGCACAATGATTGGTGAACTTATGGAACTTCAAATGACACAAAAATAGAAGAGTACATAAGGGATCATGGAGGAGTTGATGAGGCAGAGGCAACAATTGGTGAGACAGAATCAACAGATTCTAGAGGGGATGAAAAAAATTATACATAACTGACGTACAAGCCAAGTACATGCACACATAGCCCAACAGTACAACACCCATACATATGGCCAATCTGGCTGTCCTACCATGCCTCGTTTTTTGGATGAATTGGAGAAGGAGAAGCATAGTTTAGGGGTTGTATCATCATGTAGAGGAGGGATGTTAGAGGATGATATTAGGAGGTGCTTTTGCTAGTGGAGAACTAGCTTCAAATATTAGGAGACTAAGGAGGAGGTTGAACATGAGGTTGAGGGCATGCAAGATTGAGAGGAGCACATGGATACACCCAATGTGACACTGAAGCCACATTTGTTGGAGTTTCATTTGATAGTGCTAATTGACACATTGGTGGAGATATTTGAGCATACACCAATTGATTAGGTGCTAGGGGACACATAGGTCCCCACCATTGATGAGGTGTCATGAGACATATCCCCAATTGAAGAGGTGTGAGGAGACACTGCGGTACCTAGAGTTGTAACTAGGTTTATAGATGTTACCCACCCACAATGGTTTCATCAGCTCCAAAACAACCTTTTAGCATTTGAAAATAAGGCTACAATAATCCGAGAGACCATTTTACAATAGAATGAGGAGTTGGAGGGCATGAGAGAATTTTTTTCCAAGTCAGTAGCCAAGCTGACTCACGTTGGGGAATGGTTGGATTCCCTAATGGTACAGCTAGAGGAGTACACATTGGAGCATCAGAGCAACCCTCTTCAAGTGTACATAGATGGAGATAATAACACTATTAAGTTACCTCTGCACATTATAAAGAGACAGGAAGAGATACCTAGACATATCTCATGTGTGGAATAGGATTGTGATATAATGGACATGAGCTACACAGGGCACAACATCCATAGGTGGGACTTGTTTCATCTACAAGTGTTTGTGCATTTGATCTCTCTCTTAGGGTTGGATGGCAAGAGATATTGAGTTGGTATCCATTGGAGTCAGCTAGGTGTTGGATATATCCATGGCCCAAAGCATAGTCCACCAGGGTCCACCAGGGTCCATGGGTTACCAAAGGAGCCTAAGGGCCAAGCTATTGTTGGGATCTAGGTGGGATTCCCCACCACAACATAGGTTTGGTTAATGGGGGTATTAGTAGTGTGATCTATCTGGTGACAAAGCAGCCAAACACTTTCATATATCCATAAACACTAGTGATAGGATGGTTTGATATGGGAGCAGACAAATTTCATGAGTTATCCTAGCATATTGATTATGTGCAGGGTCACAGGGTGATTAACCTCTTCTGGAAGAAGCTGGTAGGGGGAGGTGGAATTGGCAAGGCACGAGATAGGGAATTGCCTAGAGATGGCTCTTTGTTACTAGTATATTAGACACAAGAATTACTGAGGATAGGCATAGTAGTGTTAATTATGTTAGCATGTGGGGAGTTAAACCTCTTAGGTTTGTAAGGGAAAAATATGAGATATGGCTCACATCGTGGAGGGTTTACTAGTAGTGTGGAGGATGCATTGACACATGTAGGATGTCATATGGTACAGTGTAACAACCCTATTGAAAATTCCATGTAATAAAGTAGGAAACAATAATGATGGATGAATGGGACACTTATTCCAAGATGAATGTTGGGGCACACATCCTAGGGGGGAGTTTGTTTGGTTTTTTATAATGAAGGAAATTGGAAAAGGAAACAGCTAAGGCATAAAAAGGCATTTTGGCACATTTAATTATGAAAATAATGGAAATTAGGAGAAAAAGGGGGTGAAAGGTCACAGGTTGCATGTGAGGTGGAAAATGAAGGAAAATAATGGAAAATTAAAGAAAATAGAGGCCTCATTCATAAAAGGGCTTCTAAGGATCACTTCGTAACCTTTTGTTAGTTTAGCTTTGGAGCTCTCTCATTATTCTATCTCTCTTCTCTCTCTCTCTCATACTCTTTGACACCTAGATTTTTCTTGGAGCACTTTGGTATTGGAGAAATAAATGCAAAAGGCAAGAGGAAGCAAAGATCAAGTATGAAAAGGCACGATCAAGAAGCTACAATAGAGTTCATTGCAAGTATCAACTTGCATGTGTATTTTCCTTACTAGACTTGGCATGCATGGGATTGCATGTGTTTCTTTCCACCCTAGCATGGGTTTTCCTAGGTGTGACAATATTTTCAGCCTAGCCTTGCCATTTCCAGATAGATTTAATGAGACAGTTTCTGTCATGTAGTTTGTGTGGGATGGCTAGATTGGATTCGAAGCTGAGTGGGGTAGATCTCCGAATTGAAAAACAGATGGTGGTAGTGGTCCCTGAATTAGACTGAGGATACACGAAGCCACTGGCCTATTAACCCCTGAACTGAACTGTGGGTCATGGTAAAGCCAGATTGTATGCCTCGGTGGGCCTAGGAATCCTTGCTGGTGAATGGAGGGATATATGGTAAAGACAAGAGGTGGCTTTTCTCTTCATTGGGCTTAGTGATTCTGGGATGGAATGCATTTTAAGTCATGGAGACTATGTCTAGGGGTAGGGCTTGTGATCCTTGGATTGGATTGTGGATGCATAGTAAAGCCTAAGAGACTAGGAGGCACTCAAATTCGTCACGGTGTAGGCGGAGAACTCTGGTGCCATCTACATTGATTGGTGTTTGATGTGTTTTATGAGTCCCACATTCATGCTTGGAATATGGCACGGGGATGATTGGCTGAAGAAAGACTTGGCTCAACCAATATATGGTCAGGTGGAACTTGGTAGTCCCATCTCCAGTCGGTTCATTGCATTGATTAATGAGAAATTCATTCCATTGATTTTCATGTGTAAATGTACTAGTATATATATGGATTTTGATGGCTGATATGTTTATTGTAATTCTGTTCCTATATTGCTGGATATATGTTCACTTTATGGTAGCAACTAGGTTTGGCTCTCAACATGTTTTTACTTGCATTTGAATGAATATTGTATCTATGACCTAATAAGTGATAAGGCAACAAATGACATAACGAAATTATGGTTCATGGAAATTCTCAAATAATTAAGAGATCCCTACACCTAACTCTATTGTTTATACCTCTAGGTTACATGTCAATGATATGTTTGATGAAAATCTGCCATGACTAGTAGGGGTCTGGTTAAGGCCTTGATCAACTATTTACTTTTGCATCGTTTTTTCCCTATACTTTACTTAATTATGAGATTTCATTCCATTATGGGAAGTGGCCTGGTTTCGAGCCCTAAAAATGTGGCTCAAATCTCGAAGTCCCTGACACAAAACTAGCAAGCTTGGACCATAGTCACTGGCAGGCAGGTCTATGGGAGCAACTTTAGGTCTCTGGTCACTCCCTTGCCCATAGAATGAGAGCAACTGAGCCTTATATTGTCCAAAACAATAATGGGACCCAGGAACTAGCTGTCTGAGTGGTTGACTTGTCTCTTGAGGGTTATGTTGATGGTGTTGGATGGATGCATGTGATATTTCATCGATTCCACTTCCTTAAGGTTACTTAGGAGGTTGAATCTAATCATAATAGCCTCTCGTCTCATGTTTACCCCAATTGACATGGTTACTTGGGTTTATGTAGGAGGAGGGTGTTACAAAGTGGTATCAAAGCATTGTTCAACTTTGAGATTGATTGGGTTGAATGTGTGTTGGTCATGCATCCATGTCAGTTGCATGTGTGTCTCTTACACTTATATTCTTGTTGCATTTTCTTGATGATGGGTTAGGGTTGTAGTATGGTTATCGTGGATAATTTGATGTTGATTTCATGAAGAGTAATTGACACAGGTATGTGACTAAATGTATATGGTTATTTGTCACTTACATGTTGATTTTATGTTGCCTACTTACATCCTTGTATGTTCGGTTACATTTTGAATATTTTGATTACATGCATCAATAATGTAGGTTGATTACAAGAACTGGTCGATTATGTTTGACTACATGCGATTAAGTGTATTTGTCGTTAATTAGGCATTTCTTATGCATATTATTGGTTGCATGTAGCAATGTGTACAATGGGATAATGATTGTTGTCATGGATGAGGTCATAACATGCATTGTTGATAAGGCCTTGCATTGATGAATAGATCCTAGTTAGGGTGAGGTTTATATGTTGATTCATTTATTTGTGCATGTCTATACATTGTTATGATTATGTTATACATGTATCACACTGATTTGGTGATCTTGATCTGGTTTATATGACATATTATGCATTGCAGGAAGAAATATATCAAATGGATTAGATGAGCAACGTGGTGTGGGGCATACTTCTAATTTGGCCGATACATTGAGAAGCTTAAAGGAAGAGATGAGTTGTAAGGTAGATAATGAATGAATCATACATTCACAAGAGAAGAAAGCAGAGGTTAATGCTATACTTCTTTAGAGTTTGTCAAACTTGCAGTGACAAGGGATGCTTCAAATCAGCCATGCACATGAGGATGAGACTAATGGAGCATATGGAAATAGATCTACTGGTAGACATAGGTCGAATAGATCTGACATGGTGAGAGATGGCCAGTTGTTGGACACTCCATAAAGGAGGGGCTATGACTACATGTATTATTCTAGTTCTGGTTTTGATAGACATCACGATCATTGTCGATATCATCCTTACAGGAGCACTGATAGGGTGTACTATCCAAATGAATTCAGGAAAGAAAAACCACCTAATTTTGATAGAGATGTGAAGAAGCGAGTAGATGCAGAGGCTTAGATACTTGGAATGAACAAATTCTTTGACTTGCATGAGTACACTGGTAACATGAAGGCCCAGATAGCTATCGGTAGTGTGAAAGGTAAAGCAGACATTTGGTGGGAAGATGTTAAGCGGGCTAGAGACATTAGGATAGATGACTTGAGTTGGCGGGAATTAAAGAGGATTTTCACGAAGAAGTACTTGTTAAAAAGGTACTACAATAGGAAGGCTAAAGAGTTATATGACTTAAAGATGGGGTCAATGACAAATGAAGAGTATACAACCAAGTTTCTTAAGTTATTGAGGTATGTACCATATCTTACAGATGAGAAGGCTAAAGCTCAGAGATTTGTCAGTGGCTTTCCATTAGAATTTAGAGATGAGATTGAGTATGATGAGGCTCGGTCACTTGAGGAAGTCATTGGGAAACTGAAGCATTGTTATGAGAAATCAAAGCTTAAGAATGAATCTCAATATGGACGGAGAGGAAAAGACAAAGGTAGAGGTGAATGGCAGCCTGAGAGGACAAGGCCTCAACATGTAGATGGGAAAGAAAATTTGGCACAACAAAAGAGATTTAATGCAGCTAGACAAGGACATGGGCTACAACAAAAACATAAGCATAGAGGTGAGGGAACTAGTCGGTTGAAGTGTTGAACATGTGATGAGGAGCCCCTTAGGAGGGATTTTCTGAAACATCAGGGTGTAAGGCCTAAGATATATAGTATAGAGGAAGCGCAGATTGTTGGTGATGTTGGTGAAAGTATTCCACATATCTATGTAGCGATGGACAGCAGGAAAGAAAAATATCAGGCATCTATCATTGAGATGGACAGTAAGCCTTGTGATTAATTTTTTTCTATTTTGATTGACGCTAGATATAATTATAGTTATGCTAGTCCTAACTTGGTGGATAAGTGTGGGTTGAATAAGGAGTTTCATGTAGAGTCTCGGATAGTGTAGTTGGCTACAAGTATGAAGAAGCGAGTTAATCATTGGTTAAGAGCTTGCACATTTAATTTGAATGGTATGCCTACAACAAAACATTTGAATGTATTACCGTTGGATTCATACAATATGTTATTAGGCATGGGTTGGTTGTATCTACATAGAACAAAGGTAGATTGTTCTTACAAAGCTATTGAGTGTGTGGATGACAATGGGGAACCAAGAGTCTTACAAGATAAGAAGAAAGCCACATTAGTTAGGATGGTGACAACTATACAAGTGAAGCATAGCCACAAGAAAGGCTGCAAGCTATTTGCAGTACACATTTCTACTAATAAGGGTAAGAAGGTTGAGGATGCAGATGTGTTGAACAGGTACCCAATGTTGTAACAATTTAGGGATGTATTTCCTGAGGACATTACAAAGTTTCCACTTCATAAGGAGCTAGAATGTTTTATTGAGTTAGTGCCAGGGGCATCTCTAGCATTGAAAGAAACTTACAGGATGAGCGCACCTGAGTTGGTTGAGTTAAAATTGTAGCTGAAGGAAATGTTGGACAAGGGATATGTTAGGCCAAGTGTATCACCTTGGGTTGTGTCGGTCTTGTTTGTGACAAAGATAGATGGTACCCTCAGATTATGCATTAATTATAGGAAGTTGAAGAAAGAGATGATCAAGAACATGTACCCTTTGCCAATCATTGATGACTTGTTCGATTAGCTGAAGGGAGTAGAAGTGTTGTTGAATATTGACTTGAGATATGGTTACCATTAAGTATGCATCAAAGAGGAGTACATTTACAAGACTGCGTTAAGGACCAGGTACAGGTATTATGAGTGTTTTGTTATTCCATTTGGCTTAATGAATGCTCCAGCTACATTCATGTGTTTGATGAATAGTGTCTTGCATCCATATTTGGAAAAGTTTGTTATTATGTTCATTGATGATATACTAGGATATTCCAAAAATGAGGAAGAGCATGCCGAGCACTTAGCACCAGTATTGTGGTTGTTGAGAGAGCATCAGTTGTATCCTAAGCTCAGAAAATGTAGTTTCTTTTAGACCGAGGTGCACTCTCCAAGAAGGGCATTGCAGTAGATCGAGAGAAGATAAGGGCCATCATGGAGTTGGTAGCTCCTAAGAGTGTGGATGAGGTGAGATATTTCATGGGTCGAGCAGGCCATTATAAGAGGTTCATCAAGAACTTCTCACATATTTCTTATCCCAATACATCATTGTAAAGGAAAGGTGAGAAGTTCAAATGGACAGAAGCATGTGAGCCTAGCTTTGAGTAGCTCAAGAAGTTGTTGACACATGCACCAATGCTAAATATTGCAGATCCGAGCAAAGAATTTGTAGTATGTACAGATTCTCACAAGAGAGGATTTAGTTGAGACCTTGTGCAGGATGAACAGGTGGTATGTTGTGAGTCCCATAAACTTAATGAGCATGAGCATAACTACCTCATGGATGATATTGATCTAGCAAATAATATACATGCACTGAAGATGTGGAGGCACTATCTTCTTGGCAGATGGTTTGTGCTTATGAGTGATCACATTAGGTTGAGGTATTTGTTTGACCAAATGAATCTAAATGTCAAGCAGGCTAGATGGTTTGCCACGATCAGCAAGTTTGACTTCGAGATTAGGTACATAAAGGGTAAAGAGAACAAGGTGGTAGATGTTCTCAGCAAACGGGTACATGTACATCATTTTGCAGCTATGAGCTCCTATGGGACAGACTTACAAGATAGGATCTTGCAGGCAGGACATCAAGATGTTAGGTATATGGAGATTATGAACATGTTGCAAGAGGGTGATAGTACAGGTACATGTAGTGGTACAGGTACATGTGGCAGTACATGTATAGGTACAGGTGCATAGGGCATGGACTATTGTCTTACACCAGAGGGATTGGTCAGGTTCTGAGATAGTATATATGTACCTGATAATTGTTAACTCAAGCTGGTGAGATTGAGGGAATTTCATGCAAAAACTTATTCAAGCCACCTAGGTTATCAAAAGACACTCACAATATTGAAGAGATATTACTATTGGTTGAATCTGAAGAGGAATGTAGCAGCGTTTGTGGCTAGATTTTTCGACTGTCAGTGAGTGAAAGCATAGTGCAAACATCCAGGTGGACTACTATAGCCAATTTATATTCTCAAGTAGAATTGGGAGGTCATTTCCGTGGATTTCATCACAGGGTTGCAAAAGATAGTGAAGTAGCATGATACCATCATGGTCATTGTGGAAAGGTTAGCAATGTTGCACACTTTGGTCCAATGAAGCCTACGTTGTCACCTAGTGACATGGCATAGGTATTCATCCTAGACGTGGTTAGACTAAATGGTGTCCCAAAGAAGATTGCGTTAGACAGGGACATAATGTTCACCTCCAAGTTTTGGAAGGAGTTATTTGAAGGTTTTGGCACCGAGTTGGCCTTTAACACAACTTATCATCCATAGATGGGTGGATAGACATAGAGGGTCAACAAGATATTGGAGGACATGTTGAGGTGCATGTGATGCATCAATAGAGGAAGTGGGAAGAGTATCTCCCTTTGGTCGAGTTTGCATACAAAAGTGATTATCAGGAGTCACTGAGCGTGGTTCCTTTTGAGGCATTATATGGACATAGTTGTAACACTTCCATTACTTGGAGTGACCCACTTAGCAGGGTATTGACTGGACTTGATATCTTGGAAGATACAGAACAGGAGATGCAGGTGATCAAGAAGAATCTCAAGGAAACACAAGACAGGCAAAATATTTATGTAGACAGGAACAAGTTGTTTAAGGAGTTCCAGGTTGGGGAACAAGTGTACTTACACATCAAACTAAAGATCTCATTCAGGATTGGCTCATGTGGCAAGATGGCACCATGGTTTTGTGGACCCTTCAATATCATTGAGAGGATTGGGCTAATAGCCTATCAACTTGCACTGCCTCCGACAGTGAAAGTCCAAGATGTTTCCCATGTCTCATTGCTTAAGAAGTGTGTTAAAGATGTTGATCATGTGATTGACTGGTTTGTATTGTAGGTCGAAATAGATGGTGAATTCAAACTAGAGCCTCAATGTATATTGCAGAAAAAGGTGGTCATGCTCTAGAATGTTGATTTGTTGTAGCATAGGATATACTCTTGCCACAAAATTTGGTGGAGAGGTAGGGGCACATGAGATCTCCAATACCCAGAAAGGGTTTGGGAAGATTCCAAACAAATAAGTAGATATTAAAATAATTAATATTTTTATGGAGTCCCTAAGTCTAAACTTAGGGAAAATAAAATATTAATGTGTAGTAATATGAACATGTGTTAGAATGGTCCAAAAGACATGGATCAAGCCATATCAAATCTTAGCCATTGATTAGGGACTTAATCTTGGCCATTGATATGTCAACAAGAAAAGTATAAGAGGAGGCTTGATGGCCACTTCGATAACACACCAGAGTGATCAGTCATTCTATTCTCCAGAGCAGGCTTTTCTAAGAGAGATAGAATTAGTGATCAGGAGATGTAACTGAGGGGAATTTGAGTACAGGGAGACAGACAGGTAGAGATAGTGCCAGGAGAGCAGCGTAGTAGCCAAGGAGAGTGATGCAGAGCCATCTAGGGCTCACATAGGGCCACACAGAGGTAGTGGGGAGTTGCGCAAAGCCTCAGGGAGGCCAGTGTTGCTGACACAGAGGGCCAGAAGGCTGACACAGGGCATCCCAAGACTAACAGAGACCAATTAGGGGTAATGCAGGGCTAGAGTGGGACAGAGAGGGGCTGACATAGTCTAGAGAGACGTTGACACTGGGGTTTTTAGGGAAGATTTCTGCTAAGTAGTTGCCAAAAGGATTATCCGGGGCTTCAGCCAGGAGATTTGTCAGAAAATATGAGGTATTACTGCTAAGGAAATTCTCTATTTGGGTAGGTTAGCTTCGATACCCAGATTGTACTATGATATTTCTTAATAAGAAAAACCTCAGATAGCTGCACCGATTTTCCCACATTCAGTTTTTCCGCGGGCATTAGTCCAAAAATAATGGTTTCATATGGCGTGTTTGTTTCTGTTTCTTCTAGTTGTTGATCTATAATATGTTGAGCATGCACTAGTGTTTATTTTTAGTATTACATTATAAATAACTTGTTAAGTAAAATAACAAATAGGTAGCAATAAATTAGATAAAGTGCATGGAGGTTTTCTAGCTAAGTAAACTTAGAAACTTCAACATGGTATCAGAGGGTGATTGCAGATCACAGGAGGACTAAATGACATCAGCTGAGCGAAGCAATAGCAACATAAAACAACTGTCCCGAGGTGATAAAAGTTGTTTATAGTAGAGCAGCAATGAGGAAGGGTGACACAGTGCCTACATCATCAAGGGTGAGCCAAGAAGAGGCAACACAAAGGCTAAGGAAGGAAAAAGAAGCCTCACATAGAGCCACACAATAGCTGGGGGGCTAACACAGTTGGCTGAGGAGGCTGGGTTGCTGGTGCCGGGATTGCGTAGAGCATAGGAGATCTCACCTTCAAGTCGTTGGGGTTTAGAAGGCCATGGGAATATTGCAGAGTGGAGTTGGTGAGTTACTATAGTTAGAACAATACCTGACAGAGCAAGGGCAGAGGAGTTGCTAACAAGGGTTTCTAGCTGAGGAACCTAGATCAATGGTGTGGTTTCACAAGATGATCAGAGTAGGGGGCATCTCGACAGTGGTAGAAGGATTTCTAGGAGGGAAATGAGGACTCAGAGGGAGTCGAGAAGAGAAATTCTAGACTGGAAGTAGAGACTTAGAGGAGTAAAATAGAGAACTTCCAGGAGGGAAGTAGAGTAGCATCATGGCACTACAGGGAGCAAGAGATCAGGATAGACTGGACGGAGCATTGAACTTCGCAGTTTGGCAGGCCATAATCTTATATATACTTGACAGGAATCATGTCAAGAGCTTAGACTTGAAGGTAATAGCTATCCTAGTCAATCCTAATGATAATGACAAGTATGAGGAAGTGATGGCGAGGGCCAAGAGCATTATCCTTGGCAGGGTCAAGGATCATGTTGTACCACACATAGGCAAGAAGGTAACGACACTTGAGATGTGGAAGGCTCTCAAGAAGCTATACCAGCATACTTCTGTGCAAAGAAGAATGCTGCTTGAGAATCA
The DNA here is from genome assembly GCA_000404065.3 of Pinus taeda. Classification (NCBI taxonomy): domain Eukaryota; kingdom Viridiplantae; phylum Streptophyta; class Pinopsida; order Pinales; family Pinaceae; genus Pinus; species Pinus taeda. Next base: position 34,344 of record APFE030336882.1, read on the forward strand.
ATTGAGGTCATATCAGATGAAGAAGGGAGAACCAATTGATACCCTCCTTGAAGGACTGAATGAGATTTGAGATCAGTTGACTGCTATAGAGGCAACACCGGATCAAGAGCTGATGGTGAGGATAGCCCTAAATGTTGTCTTAGAAGACTGGGAAGTATTTGTCCTAAGTATACTGGGCAGAGGTACACTTCCACCTTGGGATGAGCTGTGGGAAGCTCTTCACTAGGAAGAGGTCAGACGGCAGTTGGAGACTGGTAGCAGTAGCAAGGGGATCAAAGTCAAGTAGGATGAGGAAGATGTTACCCTAGCATTTGAGGGAAAGTAGGAAAAGCGGAAGAAAAAAGATCTCTCCAAGATCAAGTGCTTCCATTGTGGGGAGCTGGGTCATTATATGACCCAGTGTCTGAGAAAGAAGAGTAAGGGAGAGTCTTTTGAGACTAAGGCAATGCTAGCAAGGGAAGAGAAGGAAGTTTTGATAGATGATGACTATTCCATGAGTGCACATGACCACTTGAGCGGAAGTGGGGAGACATTGAGCTATAGTCTGGTGGACTATAGGTGATGAGGGGTAGGATCCTCAACGTACCCAGCCTCATGGATTAGACCTTGCTACGGGAGCCTCGAAGAGGATTAGCAGGACTGGCTGATGTGAGTAGAGATGGATGTAGATGGAGTAACAGAGAGAGCTACAATGCAAGAATCTTGAGACTATGTGAGGCTAGCAAGCTGCAATAGTGCAAGAGGCATATGAATGTTGCACTAGTGCAGGATGGCATAGAGAGGTGTGCAATGGTGCGAGATGCAGGGAGTTGTTGTAGCAGTGCATAGGTTAGAGAGGGAGCACTTGTCAGCATAAGAGGGAGCTTCAGCATCAGTGGGTGTCCCTAGCCCAGTATGGAGGTCAGTTGGGAGATCAAACACTTACTTCTCAGTAACTAAGTTGCAGTGCAGCAAAGGGCAACACGATGCAGAACGATGAGACGAGGTGTAGTGCAGATGTAGTGCTGGGAGAAAGGACTAGCAACAACACTGATGCAAAGGGAGTTGTCTTAAAGATGCAGAAGTGGCAGTGGTAGAACCATGGGTAGTAGTAGAGGATGCAACAGTGCAAAGGATGTTGGGCAGGAAGGCCTAGCATCAGCACAGGTATCGATGCCGGATGATCAGAGCAATACTCAGTGAGGAGTATTGCTAGAGCACAATCCTTGCTAAGAGGGAGTGTTGATTTGGGGTAGCATCGTATGTTCTCAAGCCATGAAATTTGGTGGAGAGGTAGGGACACATGAGATCTCTAATACCCAGAAAGGGTTTGGGTAGATTCTAAACAAATGGGGAGATATTAAATAATTAATAATTTTGATTGAGTCCCTAAGTCTAAACTTAGGGAAAATAAAATATTACTGTGTATTAATATGAATTTGTGTTAGAATGGTCCAAAAGACATGGATCAAGCCATATTTAATATTTTTCATTGATTAGGGACTTAATCTCGGCCGTTGATATGTCAATAGGAAAATTATAAGAGAAGGCTTGAGGGTCATTTGGAGAACACACTAGAGTGATCAGGCATTCTATTCTCTAGAGCGGGGTTTGCTAAGAGAGATAGCATTAGTGATTAGGAGATGCCACCGAGGGTCATTTGAGTACAAAGAGATAGAGAGGCAGAGATAGTGTAGGGAGAGCAGTGGAGTAGCGAGGGAGAGTGACGCAGAGCCAGCCAAGGCTCAAACAGAGGTAGTCAGGAGCTACACAGAGCCTCAGAGAGGCCAACATTGCTGATGCAGAGGGCCAGAGGGCTAATGTACAGGTATCCCAGGGCTGACGCATACCCATCTGGGGTGGCACAAGGCCATCGTGGGACATAGAGTAGCTAACATAGTCTAAAGAGACGCTGGCAATGGGGTTTCTGTGGGACATAGAGTAGCTAACATAGTCTAAAGAGACGCTGGCAATGGGGTTTCTGTGGGACATAGAGTAGCTAACATAGTCTAAAGAGACGCTGGCAATGGGGTTTCTGGGGAAGATTCGTGTTGAGTAGCTGTCGGAAGGATTATTTGGGGTTTCAACCAGGAGATTTGTCGGAAACTGAGAGGTATTACTGCCAAGTAAATTCTCTATTGGTTAGGCCAGTTTTGACACCCAGATTGTACTTTGATATTGCTTAATAAGAAAACCCTCAGATAATTGCACCAATTTTCCCACATTGGGTTTTTCTGGGGACATTAGTCAAAAAATAATGGTGTCATATGGCATGTTTGTTTTTGTTTGTTTTAGTTGTTGATCTGTAATATGTTGAGCATGCACTAGTGTTTATTTTTAGTATTTACATTGTAAATAACTTGTTATGTAAAATAACAAGTAGGTCAGAATAAATTAGTTAAAGTGCAGGAATGCCTTCTAAATAAGTAAACTTAGAAACTTCAACACAGAACCAAGCAATCGAGAAAGTTAAAGGGCAATGGAAGCCCTTTGGGCCCAATGAAGCTACATGGATGATGGTGGATCATATGCAGGCTATGTATCATGCCTTGTTTGTCAGCTAAGACAAATCAACTTGACATGGTGGTTTGGTATTTTCTTATGGTGGTTTGGTATTTTCTTGATGGTGGTTTAATATTTGCTTATGTTGTTTTATTATATGATTTATGGTGATTGATATATGCTTTATGATAGTTGATATATGCTATATGATGTTTTGATATATTCCTAGATATGGTATTAGTATATGTGTTGAGCTAATTTATGTACCTAAACTAACACAATTATTTATTATCAATCCGGGTTGTTTATGCTTTGAGGCAAGTTCACTATATTAAGATCAGATATAATCAAACCTTGAAAGATAATTTATTCAAAAGCAATACATCCTACAACTCTAATTCAACTTGTTTAAAGTAGAGGAAAAATATTGAGATGGTTCTTGACTCAAGAAGTCCACCTTTGCCTCAACTATCACTTAATGAATCAGAGATTAAAATCAAGAACTTAAGATGGAAAAATTGTTAATGAAAGAAGCTCTTAACTTAAGAGACACATAAAGTATTTCATCATAATTTATTCATCTCAATACTAAAAATCACAATAACAAACTACTTGCATGCAAACCAAAGAAACTAGTTGTAATTCATCATTTTAGTAGAAGAGATGCTCAACTTGAACACTTGTGTTTCTCCAACTCAATAAAGTGATGGATAAGCTAAGAACTAAAGCAATCAATCACCATGCATGAACGATAAAGCAATCTGAAATAAAGCTTTGAAAAACCAGTTCTACACTAAACAGATTACAAGAAATAAAACTAGTTAACAAGGAAGTGTACTTAGCTTGGAGTGGGGGCCCTCCACCCTTGCCTTGCACACTTGAGAAGTGATATCAGAAGCTCAAATCAACTACACATCCATAGCATTGAGTAGAAAAATAATAATAGCACAAGTCTTCAAATTAATTCCTCAATCCAAAAGTGTCACAGCATAAAAGTATAATAAGTCAATACATAAGCCATCAAAGTTTTGGCTCTTAAATAAGGGGTCTCATGAAAAAAACTGATCTACATTCACTCTAACAAACCAATATAATATAATCCATCTATCCAAGTAGAATTCACTACTCCCATCCCAAGAAATATGACCAATCCCATGTAATCTCAAAACTGCCCTATTTCCATAGGATTTCTAGATGACTAGTCATGATTGACTAGCACCAAATGGGCCTAATAAAGCTTGTTTTGTTGGAACCAAGCATAGGTGGCTTAGTCCTAGTTCCCAAGCTTTCCATTCATGTATTCAATTCATGCCCAAGCGTCCTGCAACCACATCAACCATAGAGTGATTACGGGAATTTCTGAAACTGCCAAATTTGCACTTAAAATCAAACTTTTATAAAAACTTTAGAAATTGACAAATTAAAGCTAAATACCTGAATGGAGATCAAATATACATCAAAATGGAATGAATGAAGTGAAAATGGATGATAAATAGATGGTTAAGTAAGTTTCTTAGAGCAAAATAAGACCAAAACTAAGGCCCAACATCTCTCCCTTGCTTATCATCAAGCATGTCCCCATGCTTGCTTACTCCTCTTGGATCCTCTACCTTCTGTAGTAGATGCTGTACCTGTAGATGTTTCCCTGCCCAAACAATCCAATCCTGATTCATGCCTTTCCTTGAACAAAGCTGCTTTAACCTTCTGTTTCTCATATTTTGCCTGCCACATATTTTTGTCCTTTAGCCATTTAAATGCTTGCTTAGAAAGTAGCTCATTTCTCCGTTTCAATCTGCCTAATTCTTCTTTTAAGTTTTCATTTGTTTTGATCAACTTAGCATTGTCCTTCTTATGTGCCTTGTTTTCTTCTGTTAATTGCTTTTCCAAGATTTTGCTAATTTCCAATTGATCAGTTAAGTCCTGGATTTTGGCCAAATTGTTTTCCTTGTCAAAATCTTGTGTTGTTTTCATTAATGATGCTGCTGCTGCATCATCATCATATGAGGAATCCCTTTCAAGGACTTCTTGTGCAACGTCATTTTCTTCTTGTTTTCTTGGAGAATATGCTTCTACTTCCTTGTCTAAGTCAATGGGACTCTTATTCCTAAACCTCCTAGGAATAGACATAACAGATATTTCAGTTTCATGCATGGCCATATTTCTAGCTCTTGTTCTTGGATACAAGGGTGTTTTCATCAAGCTTTTGTTTGCCTGTTCTATTTTGTCCTGTGCCTCAATAATCTGTTTAGTAAAATGATTTTTTGACATGAATTCTCTCCACACTATGCCCTGTGATCTCACCTGGTACTCAACTAGGATTTTGATTAATCCTTGATGGTAAATCTGTCCTGCTTTAGGCATGTGTTCCTGTTTTACTGTTTCAATCATTCTCAAAAGGCTCCTATATAGGAAATATGGTAAATTAATTCTATCCTCCCCTTTGATGTGTTGTAGAAGCCTGACATGATACAAGTGGGCAATGCTATATCCTCGATCACAAGTCAAGAACTTCTGGATGACCAAGACCAATTCAACCCATGGTTCATTGAACCACTCCCTGGGTATCCCTTTTGTCCTATCAAATGTCCCCTTCCGGTTTTTCTCAAGGAAGAAACTCCATGCTTTCTCCTTGAAGTGTAGGCCTTTGTAATACTTCTCCCCTATCATTGGCAAATCTAAGGCTTTGGACAGGTATTCTTGGGTCACAGGAATAATGATTTCCCCTACTCGAGTCTGGTCCTGACTGAAATTATTTATAAAGTCCTTGGTTATCTCCTAAGAATGGCCATCAAATTTTTGTAAAAAACCTATCATCCCTGCCTGATAAAGTTTTTCTATAGTCTCCTTCCCCCAGCTTTCTATCTGAAATTTTGGCTCTACTCGGGTTGTCATTGTTTCTGTAAACCAATCAATGTATGCTTCTGCTGTTACTAATTTCATCTCAACAATAAAAATTTATGACTATTGTTCTTTTAAAATGAAATTCTGGAAGCAAAGAAGCTTACCTTCCTCCTCTGACTCAACTTAACTCTGACTCCCTTAACCTCTGTTATATTCTTTCCTTTTGCAAAAGAACTGTTTTAATTCCCTGTTCAATGCAAACAAACACCTGTATACCTCCTGTTAATATGCTGATCTCTGTTCTTGAAAATTAAATACACATGCAACAGTATCCATGTATGCTCATCGCCTTAGATTATTGCTAAAACCATCATTTTGCTGTGTGTATAAAACCATAAGAACTAAGGAATATGGCTCTCAGCCTCATCATCAAAACAAAATTTCAAAATGCTCTCGGCCTAAGCAAAAACATTTGTAAAAACGCTTTTGACTGATCACAAAATTGTGGAAAAGATGCTTGTGGCCTCATAAAAAACAATTATAAAAATGCGCTTGGTTGCATCATAAATATTGGCAAGAAGGCTCTCGGCCTCATCATGGCAGATTGAGGACTATACACATACGCTCGGCCTCAAAAACACGAGTGATAAAATAAAAACACAGCGCATTTAATTCTAAATGGCTCAGCAATCAAATCTTCGTTTGGTAACCCAAAAATTTACATGCATTATTCATTCAATCCTTAAGCATTTCAATCCCCTGTTTCGGTGCAAATGAAAACAACAGTGCGCAACAAGGGTTCTGGACGCATGTCATTTCATAACAGTTTGACTGTTTGTTTTGATGTTTAAAACGGTGCGCAATCAATTAAGGTATGGCAACAAACAAGCGCAGTGCGCATTCGACAGCATTCACAATTTAATTCCCACTCACTGCCATACAACATAACATTCCATAACAGTTAAGTTTCATGCCTCCTCTGTGCATAGTTTTCATTGTTAACACGGCACGCCATAAAAACTCCTCATAACAATGCCAAATCCTAAACGTGTTAACCATGCAATGCATTGTCATTTAAGGGAAGCGTGATCCACTAGCAGTTCATACCAAGATTCACGCAGCGAATCAATGGATTTGAGGCTATGGTTTCGGCTTACCTGTTATCAACGAGCGCTTTGAGGAATATCCAGTGCTCCAAATCCGTGTTCAACTGTGCAATTGACTGGTGGCAAGGGCAGAGCAATCGTAACCATTAATACAGATAGTTCATAACCTTGACTCGCTATGTGCCGAGTTCAAACAACTAGTGCCTTACCTGATTAAATCCCAAAAATCTGCTATCTCTGAACGTTAAACCCGGAACGATTTCCTTCTTTAAATTCGCCCCAAACTCACTTCACCCTTCTTTTTACTATGCTGCAGCTTCAAACACCATTTCTCTAAGCTATTCGGCAATGAGGATTATGGTTTAAACAACGCAAGAGCTCAGTCGCTTCATGACCGTTTCAGGGCTATACTGCACTTCTTGTCCATTGGTGTTTACAATGCGTGGTTTACATAGTCGTCCTGTTTGACCAGTCGTCCGACTGTGTCATGAGGATGGCCGGATCATTGTTTTCATATGCATGACCCTTCGCAGTATACTGTCCAATGACAATGAGTTGCCATGTCACCTTGTTAAGCTCGTACCTATGTGTTGGCCGGTTGTTGTTTGGGGTTAATGTTATATTTATTGCTATTGTGTTACCATCATCTCCCCCGTCGTGTGCTTGCAATGTATGCAACCATTGCTTGTTTGGCAAGGATTTGTATGCAATGATATTTCAACACCACACCCCGCTGCAATGTTTCAATGTTTGTTTGCATGCGGCCTTCCACCATATATCATACCATATGCGTTGTTATATGATCCTTCACTCATAACTATATTATATACCATATGTTGTGCACCACTGTTTTATATACCTTATATCATATGCGCGTTGGGTGATATGACTTTAGCGTATTCACATTTTTGAACTATGGTATATATTGGTATGATATATAATAACTTTTGATTTCCATATAGCGCATGGGGTTTGTTTGACTTGTATAACATAGCTTTATAATTTTAAAATGACCATTTGGGTCATATTTAAAATTATCACCACCACTAATGCTTTGAGTTGTATGTGCAGGTCGAAAGTTGTCCTAGTTTGGTCTTTCTAAGCTTCTAAAGAAAAATACTTAGGGTTATAGGGAATATGTATAGGGAATGTGTATGAATGAAATGAAATATGATGTATAGGGTGATAGGATATGTATAAGGAATATAGGATATGAATGATAATGAATATCCTCAGGTACTAACTTCAACTTGATCAAAGACTAAAAATTTCTAAAAAAAAATTTGAATTTCAAGCACAAAATGACTATACATATACTCCCTTGGATGATGTCTGTACAAGTGGAATGGAATCAAAATGTTGTAGATGGATTAAAAGCAAACTTTTATTGTTGCTCCTTGTTCTCCATGCTCCATTTCTTGAATTTTTCAGGTCCCTTTGTAATAATGTCTTCACTCAGGTCCCTCTGCAATAATGTCTTGACTCAGGTCCCTCTGCAATGCTTATGGAATATGTACATGTTGTGTTGCCATTGACAGGTCTTTTCAGGTCTTGCTGCAATGATTTCTTGCTTCAGGTTCCTATGTTGACAATACAAGTTCTATCAATACCTCAGCTTTCCAGCTAAAATTCTGATGCAATGCTCTCCCTTGATGAAGTTTTGACTTGTCCTCAAGTCAGTTGTGGAGAGTTCCTGCATTGAAATTATGTGAGAACAATAGAACAAGGATATAGAATTCATAGAGTCCAAGTTACCCTGGTTTTCCCCTATGAATTCATGTTTGCTTGGTGCCAGTTGCTTGGTTTTCACCAGCAAACAAATTATTTTTTATGTTGTTTTTTTTTTTTTGAATTTTTATATTTTTTATTGTTTTGTTTTTGTATATACATTGTTTTTTTTTTTTAAATTCATTTTCCAAACTGGAAGATGGCTGAGCCTGGTGTGCCATAATTTCCATTCCTGTTTCTTCTACCAGTTGTTTCATGAATGCTTCCTTATTGATAGGCCTATTATAAACTTTGAGCCTATGTCCATTTACGACAAATGAGGTGGAGTCCTGGTCAATTGTCTTGATATTTACTGCTCCATTATCAAAGACTTCTTCAATTTCATATGGGCCGAGCCAGTGTGTTGTAAACTTTGCTTTGAAGTCTTTGAATTTGGAGTCAAAAAGTAAGGCCCAGTCTCCCTTGTGAAATGTCTTTGTTTTGATATATCTGTCGTGCCACTTCATTCTTTGTTGTTGAACCGATGTAGTATGTTCTATGGCTTGTTGATGATGCTCATCCAATTGGTTCAGTTCCATGATCCTTTGTTGTTGTGCTTCAGTTAGGTCCAGTCCTAATTTAGTTGCTAGTCTGTATGTTTGTATCTAAAATTCTATAGGCAATAAGGCTTCTTTACCATAGACCAATTGATATGGACTAAAACCAGTTGTGTTCTTCCATGTGACTCTGTAGGCCCATAGTGCATCCTTTAACTTTTCAAACCAGTCTCTTTTGTTCAGCTATACTGTTTTAGTCATGATATTTTCTAGGACTTTATTTGTGGATTCTACCTGACCATTTGCTTGGGGTGATATGGTGTAGACTTCCTGTGTTTGATCTTGTATTTCTCTGTTAGATCCCGTACCAGCATTGATGTAAATTGTGTTCCTTGATCTGTTACAATCTGTCTAGGTACTCCATATCTTACAAAGATTTCTTCGAAGAGAAAGGTGACCACAGTATCTTCTATTGCTCTGCTCACTGCTTTGGCTTCTGCCCATTTGGTTACATAGTCTGTGCAAACTAGAATGTACCTCTTTCCATTTGATGGTGGATTAATAGGTCCGACAAAATCAAGTGCCCACTGCTCAAATGGCTCAATGAGGACCTGTGGCTTGAGCGGCATCTCATCTGATATGATTGGTCTCCCTGTTCTTTGGCAACTGTCACATTGTTTGGCATACGCCTTAGAATCTCTGAAGACAGATGGCCAGTAATAGCCCAATTGCAGCACCTTATATGCTGTTCGTTTGCCTGCAAAACGATCACCACATGGTTCATCATGACATGCTCTCAGAATGTCTAATATTTCATCTTCACACACACATTTTCTAATCATTATATCTGAACCAGTATAAAATAAATCACCATTCACCCAGCTATACCTAGAACTTTCTCTAACAATTTTCTTTATTTGCTTGTTAGTGAATTGAGTTGGAAATTTTCCAGATGACAAGTAATTTGCAATGTCTGCAAACTATGGTGTTTTTACCATTATGGCAAATAGATGTTCGTCTGGAAAGTTGTCTACAACTAGATTTGGGTCGTCAGGTGATTGTATGCGGGACATAAAGTCAGCCACTTGATTTTCTTTGCCTGGCCGGTCTTGTATTGTGATATTAAATTCTTGCAATAACAGTAGCCATCTTGTGATTCTTCCATTGGTGATGGGTTTATTCATCAAGTATTTATTGCTGAATGATATGTATGAATGAAAACTTGATATCCTGTTATATAGTGCCTGAATTTATTTACCGCATGTATGACGGCTAACATTTCTTTCTCTGTGACTGTGTAGTTCAATTCTGCAGGTGTTAGATTCTTACTTATAAAGTATATTGCATAATTGAACAAGTTTTCTTTTTGTCCAAGAGAGGCACCTATCGCAGTGTCTGATGCATCAGTGGAAATATGAAATGGCAAAGACCAGTTTTGCCCACGGAGAATGGGTGCCACTGACAATTTTTCTTTTAAATTTGAAATGCATTTTGACAACTATTTGTCCATTGAAATTCAACATCTCATGCTAATAGTTTGAACAGAGGTTGGGCTATTTTACTAAAGTTTTCAATAAATCGTCTATAATAGCCTGCATAGCCCAAGAAACTCCTTACCTCCTTTTGTGTTGTAGGTGGCATCAGGTTAACTAGGACTTGGATTTTGGTTGTATCCACCTTAATTCCTGAAGCAGAAATATGGTGCCCCAGAACTATACCCTCTGTCAACATCATATAGCATTTTTTGTTACTCAATGAAAAATTTGTTTCTATACATCTTTTCAAGACTTTCTCAAGATTGTTGAGGCAATCATCATATGTGTTTCCATAAACTGTGAAGTCATCCATGTAAACCTCTACACATTCATGGACTAGATCAGCAAATATCGCAAGCACTGCTCTTTGAAAAGTTGTAGGTGCATTGCATAAACCAAATGGCAAAACATTATATGCATAGGTTCCCCATGGGCAAGTAAATGTTGTCTTGTCTTGGTCTTTTGTTGCTATTCTAATCTGGTTGTACCCGCTAAACCCATCCAAGAAAGAGAAGAATTTCTTTCCAGCCAAAGAGTCTAACACCTGGTCAATGAATGGTAGAGGAAAATGATCTTTTAATGTAGCTTTTTTTAATTCCCGATAGTCTACACATACCCTCCACTTTCCATTTTTCTTTGGTACAATAACTAGTGGAGAAACCCATTGACTATCTGAAATAGGATAGATGAATCCAACATTTAACAGTTTTTGCAATTCCTCTTTCACTATTTCTTTCATCATAGGATTCATTTGTCTTTGAGGTTGTCTTACAGGTTTAAGTTTATCATCTGTATAGATGTGGTGGATACATGTGCTAGGATGGATTCCTTGCATATCAATATAATCCCAGGCAAATGCTTTTGAGTATTTTTGTAGTAATGCAATTACCTCTTTTTCTTGTTTTGATTGCAACTGGCTTCCAATATTTAAATGTTTTCCAGGATATACCTCAATTGTTTTTATTGTTGGATTGGAAATTGTGTTTACAGGAAAGATGTCTATAAAAGAATTTCGCAAGGTTTGAATAGTACAAGTTTCCTGGAAACACTGATTCAAAAGGTTACTTGCAGCTTCATATTGGACTTCTCTAAGCTGCTCTGAAATACTTGGTTCTGAAATGAAAAGATCCATTAAGTCTTCATTCTCTTCCTCTTCTCTAAAATCAAAGAATTGATTTATACTCAAAACTGATTTAGTTTGTTGTTCTTCTTGAGTTTCAAGTACTGATTCTAAAGAAGTTGATTGTGCAGGTGAATAAAGAGCAATATGTTTCCTCTCATCTCCATGTGAAATAATCATGCTTCCTGATCTGCATCCTATAAAGGCATCAGCGGTAAGCTAGCCATTCTGCCTAAGATTAGAGGATGTCCTCCTAGATTTATTTTTTGGTTGCCAGGTAAGGAAATCAACAGGATATTCCCATGAATCCAAAGAGACTATGATATCCTCTAATATTCCTTTCGGGACAACTTTAGATCTGTCTGCTAGTTCCAAGATTGTAGAAGTTGATCTAATGTTGTTTAATTCCAGAGATTTCATTGTCTCCATTATCATTACATTTATAGCTGCTCCCAAGTCTATTAATGTATTTGGTACTGAGAAATTATTTATTGATATAGTAACCATAGGGATACCAGGATCAATATATTTTTCTACAGTAGTTTGTGTAGACATGAGGCTTGCTAGCTTACCAATGACTTGGATTGTAGTGGGATCCTTTTTCTTTTTCCCTGATTTCTTAATGCATAATTCCTTTATTGTTTTAGCATATATTGGTATTTCTTTAATTGCCTTCAACAAAGGAATTTTTACATAAGAATTCTTTAATTCATCTAAAATATCAAATTCAGGAAGGGTTATTTCTTTTGGTTGTTCCACTAACCTTTCAGGATAAGGTGGTGTTTGAGTTGTAATCGTTTTTCCTTTCTGAACTTGTATTTCAGTTTGTGATGCTTCAGGTGATTCTCCTTGTTCAGTTGGTTCTTCTACGATTGGCGGAGAATCCTTTTTAAGTACTTTTCCAGACCTTAAATGGACATCATTTAGAGGAAGAATAGAATAAGTCAGAAAGTATGCTGCTTCCTCTACAGTGTATGCAGACTTGTCCACTTTGTTATTCGGATTTGCCACTGGTTGGGCTGGTAATTGAGTTGGTCTGGGTTGGTTTGAGGGTAGCTGTAACTGTTGTGGTTGAGTCAACAATGGTGGTGGATTCTGCTGCTGGAATGGAATGGATGGCGGATATGCAGAATTTTGTTGTGGAAATGGCATGGATGGTGGATATTGTGGATATGAAAATGGCTGTTGGTATTGTTGCTGGTAATGTTGTTGATACTGTTGAGGTGGTTGGTTTCCATAACCATATCCTCTCCAACCTTGTGCAGGTCGTTGTGGAGGCCAAGCTTGCCATGGCATTGGAGGAGTCCAAATATTTTGAGGTGGATAGAGGTAATTTTGCTGAGGGAATTGTTGTGGAGTTTTTTGAGGCATCCTAGGTTGCCATGGTCTTCGAGGTGCTACATAATAAAAACCTTCTATTCCTGGCACTTCTTCCATTGAATTCATTTGTAATTCTTTCAATCTTAGACAGTTTTCTGTGAAATGATTTTCTGTACAAAGACCACATACCTGAATACTATCCAAAGGGCATTCTCTCAATGGATGTTTCTTCCTACATTTGGAACAAAAGATTGCTAAAGCTTGTTCTTGTTCTTCTTTCTTTTTGTTTGCCTTAAGAACATCCACTTGTGTTCCTAATGTACTTAAGAGGTCTGTTTTGAAGTTTTCCAATAAACTCCCTATTTCAGCTCTTGTGATCCCTCCTGCAGCTGACTTTGCCGCTTTTGAACTTACTTCTCGTTTTCCAGTTTTTGATCTTCCTCTAGAATATTTTTGACATAACTCAACAATTTCTTCGAATGGCAGATTTGAAATGTCTCCTTTACCCATTACATTCAAAATGTCAAGGTATTCATCCCTTACACCTTTGAGAAAGATTGTTCGAATGGTGTCCTGATTTAAAGAGTGTTGTTTAGATTTTTGTAGATTATATGCAAATCTTTCCAAATATTCCTCTAAACTTTCATCTTCTTGTTGTGTCATTCTAAAAACATCTTCCTTGGAATCTCTAGATCTACAATAAGCTTGATATTTTTTAAGGAAGACTTTTCTCATGTCATCCCAAGAATTTATTGTTTGTTCTCCTAAACCCATGAACCATTTTAAAACTGCTACTTTCAATGTTGCAGGAAAAAGACGAAGTTTATGGATGTCATTAGTATACCCATATGTTCTACATAAAATATCAAATTCGAACATAAAAGCATTGGGATCTTCTGTGGACATTCCATAGAAATTTGGCAATACAGAAGGTGGAATATTTTTCATTTCACTTCTTCTGCTAATATTGCACTTGTGTCTACTATTGGAAAGCCAAAGGTAGCCTCATTATCACCACCATTTTCTTGTATTTTCCGATCATTTTCCATCTTCCTATCATGTTCTTGTTTTGCCTCCTCCTCTCTTTTCCTTCTCCATTCCCCTTGTTGTCTTTCATACTCAATTCGTTGTTCAGGAGTGAGGATAACAGATCCATGTCCTTCTTCCGCCATTAACTTAGTTGTTTCAATTTTGGGTTCAAATTCAGGTTGACTTATAGATGGAAAAACAAGTGGTTTTCCTTTGATAATTTCTTTTTGTTTTCCTGAAGTTGATGGTTGTTTTTGTTTTGCTTCCCAAGCTAGCAAAGTTTGCCTCTCAATCAAAGTTAATCTTTGGCCAGTTCTTTGTTTTTCTACCAATTCCTCAATTATTGGATTACCAGTAACTGGGGTGTTTGATGATCCTATCTCTACTGGTGGGGGGTTTGAAATAAATCTACCTTGAGGATCTCTAAATCTAGGCATAAAGAAACATAATTAAAGAAAATAAATGTAACTAATGTTTTTGTTTGTTTTGGATTTTATCTCTCTATTGACTATGCCGATATTTGCCTCCCCGGCAGTGGCGCCAAAATGTTGAGCTAATTTATGTACCTAAACTAACACAATTATTTATTATCAATCCGGGTTGTTTATGCTTTGAGGCAAGTTCACTATATGTGAAGATCAAATATAATCAAAACTTGAAAGATAATTTATTCAAAAGCAATACATCCTACAACTCTAATTCAACTTGTTTAAAGTAGAGGAAAAATATTGAGATGGTTCTTGACTCAAGAAGTCTACCTTTGCCTCAACTATCACTTAATGAATCAGAGATTAAAATCAAGAACTTAAGATGGAAAAATTGTTAATGAAAGAAGCTCTTAACTTAAGAGACACATAAAGTATTTCATCATAATTTATTCATCTCAATACTCAAAATCACAATAAGAAACTACTTGCATGAAAACCAAAGAAACTAGTTGTAATTCATCATTTTAGCAAAAGAGATGCTCAACTTGAACACCTGTGTTTCTCCAACTAAATAAAGTGATGAATAAGCTAAAAACTAAAGAAATCAATCACCATGCATGAACCATAAAGCAATCTGAAATAAAGCTTTGAAAAACCAGTTCTACACTAAACAGATTACAAGAAATAAAACTAGTTAACAAGGAAGTGTACTTAGCTTGGAGTGGGGGCCCTCCACCCTTGCCTTGCACACTTGAGAAGTGATATCAGAAGCTCAAATCAATTACACATCCATAGCATTGAGCAGCAAAATAATAATAGCACAAGTCTTCAAATTAATTCCTCAATCCAAAAGTGTCACAACATAAAAGTATAATAAGTAAATACATAAGCCATCAAAGTTGTGGCTCTTAAATAAGGAGTCTCATGAAACAAACTAATCTACATTCACTCTAACAAACCCATCTACTCTAATCCATCTATCCAAGTAGAATTCAGTACTCCCATCCCAAGAAATATGACCAATCCCATGGAATCTCAAAACTGCCCTATTTCCATGGGATTTCTGGATGACTAGTCATGATTGACTAGCACCAAATGGGCCTAATAAAGCTTGTTCTGTTGGAACCAAGCATAGGTGGCTTAGTCCTAGTTCCCAAGCTTTCCATTCATGTATTCAATTCGTGCCCAAGTGTCCTGCAACCACATCAACCATAGAGTGATTACGGGAATTTCTGAAAGTGCCAAATTTGCACTTAAAATCAAACTTTTATAAAAACTTTAGAAATTGACAAATTAAAGCTAAATACCTGAATGGAGATCAAATATACATCAAAATGGAATGAATGAAGTGAAAATGGATGATAAATAGATGGTTAAGTAAGTTTCTTAGAGCAAAATAAGACTATAACTAAGGCCCAACAATATGTTTGATATATGTTTTGGTATATATATATATATATATATGATGTTTCTATATGTACAACTATGTATGGATGTAAATATCGTAACAAGTTGTGTTATAAAGCTCCACTATGTGGTATGGGTGTCATGTTATTATCCTATCATGTGGTGATGTTATCATGATGTTATGTGTTATATGAGTTGGAACTTAGCAGGATGATCATTGTAAATACCGTAATGAGCTTCGTTATAAAGCCCCACTATGCTATATGTTGTAATGTTGTCATGATTTTTTTCTCTTGAGCAGATCTTTCATTGTAAATACTGCATCGAGCTGTATTATAAAGCTCCATGAGAAGTATGTATTATTTTAGTAGGTTTTTGAGGTATATGTGTGATTGAACACCAAGGATAGTGTCCCCCAAGGGGGAGGATTTTGTAACAACCCTGTTGAAAATTCCATGTAATAAAGTAGGAAATAATAACCATGGATGAATGGGACACATATTCCAAGTTGAATGTTGGGCCACACATCCTAAAGGGAATTTGTTTGGTTGTTTATGGTGAAAGAAATTGTAAAAGGAAATAGCTAAGGCATAAAAAGGCGTTTTGGCACATTTATTTATGAAAATAATGGAAATTAAGAGAAAAAGGAGGTGAAAGGTCACAAGTTGCATGTGAGGTGGAAAATGAAGGAAAATAATGAAAAATTAAAGAAAATAGAGGCTTCATTCATAAAAGGGCTTTTAAGGATCATTTGGTTACCTTTTCTTAGTTTAGCTTTGGAGCTCTCTCATTATTCTGTCTCTCTCATACTCTTGGACACTTAGAGTTTTCTTGGAGCACTTTGGTATTGGAGAAAGAAATGCAAAGAAGGCAAGAGGAAGCAAAGATCAAGTATGAAAGGGCACGATCAAGAAGCTACAACAATGTTCATTGCAGGTATCAACATGCATGTGTATTTTCCTTGCTAGACTTGGCATGCATGGGATTGCATGTGTTTCTTTCTACCCTGGCATGGGTGTTTCTAAGTGTGGTAGTATTTTCAGCCTAGCCTTGCCATTTCCAGAAAGATTTAGTGAGATGGTTTCTGTCATGCGGCTTGTGTGGGATGGCTAGATTGGATTCGAAGCTGAGTGGGGTAGATCTTCGAATTGACAAACAAATGGTGGTAGTGGTCCCTGAATTAGACTAAGGATGCATGAAGCTACTAGCCTATTAACCCCTAAACCGAACTGTGGATTGCAGTAAAGCCAGATTATGTGCCTCGATGGGCCTAGGAATCCTTGCCAGTGAATGGAGGGATATACAGTAAAAAAAAGAGGTGGATTTTCTCTTCACTGGGCTTAGTGATTATGGGATTGAATGCATGTTAATTCATGGAGATTATGTCTAGATGTAGGCCCTAGTGATCCTTGGAATGGATTCTAGATGCATAGTAAAGCCTGAGAGACTAGGAGGCACTAAAATTCCTCACAGTGTAGGCGGAGAACTTCGGTGCCATCCACATCAATTGGTGTTTGATGTGTTCTATGAGTCCCACATTCATGCTTGGAATCTGGTGCGCAGATGATTGGCTGAAGAGAGACTTGGCTCAACTAGTATATGGTCAGGTGGAACATGGTAGTCCCATCTCTAGTCGGTTCAGTGAATTGATTAATGAAAAATTCATTCCATTGATTTTCATGTGTAAATGTACTAGTGTTTGCATGGATTTTGATGGCTGGTATGTTTATTGTAATTCTGTTCCTATATTGCTGGATATATGTTCATTTTATGGTAGCAACTATGTTTGGCTCTCAGCATGTTTTTACTTGCATTTGAATGGATATTATATCTATGACCTAATAAGTGATAAGGAAACGACATGAGGAAATAATGCTTCATGGAAATTCTCAAATAATTAAGAGATCCCTACACCTAAATATGTTGTTTATACCTCTAGGTTACATGTTAATGATATGTTTGATGAAAATCTGCCATGACTAGTAGGGGTCTCGTTAAGGCCTTGATCAACTATTTACTTTTGCATAATTGTTTCCCTATGCTTTACTTAATTATGAGATTTCATTTTATTATGGTCAATGGCTTGGCTTCGAGCCCTAAAAGAGTGGCTCAAACCTCGAACTCACTAACACAAAACTAGCAAGCTTGGACCATAGTCATTGGCAGGCAGGCCTGTGGGAGTGACTTTAGGTCTCTGGTCACTCCCTTGCCCATAGAATGACAGTGACTAAGCCTTAGATTGACCAAAACAATAATGGGACCTAGGAATTGGCTATCTGAGTGGCTGACTTGTCTCTTGAGGGTTCTATTGATGGTGTTGGATGGATGCATGTGATATTTCATCAATTTCCACTTCCTTAAGGTTACTTAGGAGGTTGAATCTGATCATAATAGCCTCTCATCTCATGCTTACCCCAATTTACATGGTTACTTGGGTTTATGTGGGAGGAGGGTGTTACAAAGTGGTATCATAGCATGGTTCAACACTGAGACTGAATGGGTTGAATGTGTGTTGGTCATGCATGCATGTCAGTTGCATGTGTGTCTCTTACACTTATATTCTTGTTGCATTTGCTTGATGATGGATTAGGGTTGTAGTATGGTTATCATGGAGAATCTGATGTTGATTCCATGAGGAGTAATTATCACACTGAATGTATATGGTTATTTGTCACTTACATGTTGATTTTATGTCGTCTACTTACATCCTTTTATGTTAGGTTACATTTTGAATATTTTGATTACATGCATCAGTAATGTAGGTTGTTTACAAGAATTGGTTGATTATGTTCGACTACATGCGATTAAGTGTATTTGTAGTTGGTTAGGATTTCTTATGCATATTATCGATTGGATGCAGAAATGTGTACAATGGGACAATGATTGTTGTCATGGATGATGAGGTGATAGAATGCATTGTTGATAAGGCCTTACATTGATGACTGGATCCTAGTTAGAGTGAGTTTTATATGTTGATTCATTTATTTGTGCATGTCTATACATTGTTATGATTATGTTATACATGTATCACACTAATTTGGTGATCTTGTAGATAAGTTATCCTCTCCAAGCTATGCTAAGGTATGTCAATTTATTGTGATTTGGTTTATATGACATATTATGCATTGCAGGAAGAAAGAAATCAAATGGCTAGCAAGGTGGTAGACTACATAGAATCTCCCTATGCGTCAAATGAACATCGTGGAGTGGGGCATACTTCTGATTTGGTCGATACACTAAGAATCTTAAAGGAAGAGATAAGGAGTTGTAAGGCAAATAATGAATGAATCATACAGTCACAATAGAAGCAAGCAGACGTTAACGCTATACTTCTTTAGAGTTTGTCGAATCTGCAGTGACAAGGGATGCTTCAGATCAGTCATGCACATGAGGATGAGACTAATGGAGCATATGGAAATAGATCTATTGGTAGACATAGGTCAAATAGCTCTGACATGGTGAGAGATGGCAGGTCGTTGGACACTCTAGAAAGGAGGGGCTATGAGTACATGTATTATTCTAGTTCTGGTTCTGATAGACATCATGATCGTTGTCAATATCATTGTTATAGTAGGAATGATAGGGGTACTTTCCAGATAAATTTAGGAAAGAAAAACCACCTAATTTTGATAGATATGTGAAGAAGTCGGTAGATGCAGAGGCTTGGATACTTGGAATGAACAGATTCTTTGAGTTGCATGAGTACACTGATAACATGAAGGCCCAGATAACTATCGTTAGTGTGAAAGGTAAAGCAGACATCTGGTGGGAATATGTTAAGCGCGTTAGAGACATTAGGACAGATGACCTGAGTTGGCGGGAATTAAAGAGGATTTTCACGAAGAAGTAATTGTTAGAAAGGTACTACGATAGGAAGGCTAAAGAGTTATATGACTTGAAGATGGGGTCAATGACAAATGAATTCTATACGAACAAGTTTCTTAAGTTATTAAGGTATGTAACGTATCTTACATATGAGAAGGCTAAAGCTCAGATATTTGTCAGTGGTTTTCCATTGGCATTTAGAGATCGGATTGAGTATGATGAGGCTTGGTCACTTGAGGAAGTCATTGGGAAACTGAATCATTACTATGAGAAATCAAAGTGTAAGAATGAATCTCAGTATAGATGGAAAGGAAAAGAAAAAGGTAGAGGTGAATGGTAGTCTAAGAGCACAAGGCCTCAACATGCAGATGAGAAAGAAAATGTGTCACCACAAAAGAATTAACGCAGCTAGACAAGGACGTGGGCTACGACAGAAACATAAGCATAGAGGTGAGGGAACTGGTCGATTGAAGTGGTGAACATGTGATGATGAGCCCCTTAGGAGAGATTTTCCGAAACATTAGGGTGCAAGGCCTAAGATATATAGTACATAGGAAGCACAGATTGTTGGTGATGTTGGTCAAAGTATTCCATGTATCTATGCAGTGGTGGAAAAAGGGAAAGAAGAACATAAGGCATCTATCATTGAGATGGAAAGTAAGCCTTGTGATTAATTTATTTCTATTTTGATTGACCCTAGATATAACTATAGCTGGGGTAGTCCTAACTTGGTGGATAAGTGTGGGTTGAATAAGGAGATTCATGTAGAGTCTTGGTTAGTGTAGTTGGCTACAAGTACGAAGAAGTGAGTTAATCATTAGTTAAGAGCTTGCACATTTAATTTGAATGGTATGCCTACAACAAAACATTTGAATGTATTACCGTTGGGTTCATACAATCTGTTATTAGGCATGGGTTGGTTTTATCTACATAGAACCAAGGTAGATTGTTCTGACAAAGCTATTGAGTGTGTGGATGACAATGGGGAACCAAGAGTCTTACAAGGTAAGAAGAAAGCCAGATTAGTTAGGATGGTGACAACTATGAAAGCAAAGAGTAGCCATAAGAAAGGGTGCAAGCTATTTGTAGTACACATTTCTAGTGACAAGGGTAAGAAGGTTGAGGATGTAGATGTGTTGAACAGGTACCCAATGTTGTAGCAGTTCAGGGATGTATTTCCTGAGGACATTACAAAGTTTCCACTTCATAAGGAGGTAGAATGTTTTTTGAGTTAGTGCTAGGGGCATCCCCAACATCGAAAGAACCTTACAGGATGAGCACACTTGAGTTGGTTGAGTTAAAATTGGAGCTGAAGGAAATGTTGGACAATGGATACCTTAGGTAAAGTGTATCACCTTGGGGCGCACTGGTCTTGTTTGTGACAAGGAAATATGGTACCCTTAGATTATGGATTAATTATAGGAAGTTGAATAAAGTGACTATCAAGAACATGTACCCTTTGCCAATGATTGACGACTTTTTCGATTAGCTGAAGGGAGTAGCAGTCCATCGGGCATGCATCAAAGAGGAGGACATTTACAAGACTGTGTTAAAGACCAAGTATGGGCATTATGAGTTTGTTGTTGTTCCATTTGGCTTAAAGAATGCTCTAGATACATTCATGTGTTTGATGAATAGTGTGTTGCATCCATATTTGGATAAGTTTGTTATTCTCTTCATTGATGATATACTGGGATATTCCAAAAATGAGGAAGAGCATGTTGGGAACTTAGCATGAGTATTGAGGTTATTGAGAGAGCATCAATTGTATCCTAAGCTCAGAAAATTTAGTTTCTTTCAGACTGAGGTGCACTACTTGGGACATGTTGTCTTTAAGGAGGGCATTGCAATAGATCCAGAGAAGATAAGGGCCATCATGGAGTGGGTAGCTCCTAAGAGTGTGGATGAGGTGAGATATTTCATGGGTTGGGCAGGCTCTTATAGGAGGTTCATCAAGAACTTCTCACATATTTCTTATCCCAATACATCATTGCAAAGGAAAGGTAAGAAGTTCAAATGGCCTAAAGAATGTGAGGCTAGCTTTGAGTAGCTCAAGAAGTTGCTGACACATGCACCAGTGCTACAGATTACAGATTTGGACAAAGAATTTGTAGTATGTACAGATGCTTGCAAGAGAGGACTTGGTGCATTCCTTATGCAGGATGAACAGGTGGTATGTTATGAGTCCCAAAAGCTTAACGAGCATGAGCATAACTACCTCATGGATGATATTGAGCTAGCAACGAATATACATGCACTGAAGATGTGGAGGCGCTATCTTCTTGGTAGACGGTTTGTGCTTATGAGTGATCACATTGGGTTGAGGCATTTGTTTAACCAAACAAATCTAAATTTCAAGCAGGCTCGATGGTTGGCCATGATCAGTGAGTTTAACTTCGAGATCAGGTACATAAAAGATAAAGAGAACAGGGTGGTAGATGGTCTCAACAAATGGGTACATGTACATCAATTGGTAGCTATGAGCTCCTATGCGACAGACTTATAGGATAGGATCTTGTAGGCAGGACATTAGGATGTCAGGTATATGGAGATTGTGCACATGTTGCAGCAGGGTGACAGTACAGGTACATGTAGTCGTACAGGTACATGTGGCAGTACATGTATAGGTATAGGTGCGTAGGGCATGGACTATTGTCTTACACCAAAAGGATTGGTCAGGTTCTGAGATAATATATATGTACCAAATAATAGTGAACTCAAGCTAGTGAGATTGAGGGAATTTCATGCAAAAACTTATTCAAGCCAACTAGGTTATCAAAAGACACTCACAAAATTGAAGAGATATTACTATTGGTCGAATCTGAAGAGGGATGTAGAAGAGTTTGTGGCTAGATGTTTTGACTGTCAGTGAGTGAAAGAAGAGTGCAAACGTCCAGGTTGACTGTTATAGCCAATTTCTATTCTCAAGTAGAAATGGGAGGTCATTTCCATGGATTTCATCACAGGGTTTCCAAAGATAGTGAAGTAGCATGATTCCATCATGGTCATTGTGGACATGTTAGCAAATGTTGCACACTTTGGTCTAGTGAAGTCTATGTTCTCACCTAGTGACGTGGCATAGGTATTCATTCCAGATGAGGTTAGATTAAATGGTGTCCCAAACAAGATTGTGTCAGACAGGGACGCAATGCTCACCTCCAGATTCTAGAAGGAGTTATTTGAAGGTTTCGGCACTGAGTTGGCCTTTAACACAACTTATCATCTGCAGATGGATGTATAGATAGAGAGGGTCAAAAAGATATTGGAGGACATGTTGAGGGTCCATGTGATGCATCAACAGAGGAAGTGGGAATAGTATCTCCCTTTGGTCGAGTTTGCATACAAAAAAGATTATCAGGAGTCATTGAGCATGATTCCTTTTGAGGCATTATATGGACAGAGTTGTAATACTCCCATTAGTTGGAGTGACCCACTTAGCAAGGTATTGACTAGACTCGATATCTTGGAAGACATAGAACAATAGATGCAGGTGATCAAGAAGAATCTCAAGCAAACACAAGATAGGCAGAATATTTATGTAGATAGGAACAAGTTGTTTAAGGAGTTCCAAGTTGGGGAAAAAGTGTACTTACACATCAAACCGAAGAAGAGCTCAATGAAGATTGGCTCATGTGCCAAGATGGCACCACAGTTTTGTGGACCCTTCAGTATCATTGAGAGGATTGGGCCAGTAGCCTATCAACTTGCACTGCCTCCAACAGTGAAAGTCCAAGATGTTTTCCATGTCTCATTACTTAAGAAGTGTGTTAAAGATGTTGATCATGTGATTGACTGGTCTGTATAGTAGGTGAAACTAGATGGTGAATTCCAACTAGAGCCTTAATGTATATTGCAAAAAAGGTGCTCATGCTACAAAATGTTGATTTGGTGTAGCATTGGATGTGCTCTAGCCATGAAATTTGGTGGAGAGGTTGGGGCGCATGAGATCTCCAACAATTAAAAAGGGTTTGGGCAGATTCTAAACAGATAAGGAGATATTAAAATAATTATTATTTTATGGAGTCCCTAAGTCTAAACTTAGGGAAAATAAAATATTAATGTGTATTAATATGAATCTGTGTTAGAATGGTTCAAAAGACATGGACCAAGCCAGATCTAATCTTGGCCATTGATTAGGGACTTAATCTTGGCCATTGATATGTCAACAGGAAATGTATAAGAGGAGGCTTGAGGGTCACTTGGAGAACACACTAGAGTGATTAGTCATTCAATTCTCTAGAGTGAGGTTTTCTAAGAGAGATATAATTAGTGATCGGGAGATGCAACTGAGGGGAATTTCAGTACAGAGAGACAGATAGGAAGATATAGTGCCAGGAGAGTGGTGTAGTTGCCAAGAAGAGTGATGTAGAGCTAGCTAGAGCTCACGCAGGGCCACACAGTGGTAGTCGGGAGTTGCGCAGAGCCTCAGAGAGGCCAATGTTGCTAACAGAGAGGGCAAGAAGGCTGACCCAGGGCATACTAGGGCTGACAGAGACCCATTCGAGGTAATGTAGGGCCAATGTGGAACAGACAGGGGCTGACGTAGTCCAGAGAGACGTCGACGCTGGGGTTTTTGGGGCAGATTTGTGCTGAGTAGCTGTCGGAAGGATTATTCGGGGTTTCAGCTAGGAGATTTGTCAGAAACTGAGAGGTATTACTGCCACCGAAATTCTCTATTGTGTAGGCTAGTTTTGAGACCCAAATTGTACTATGATATTTCTTAATAAGAAAACCTTGAGATAGCTACACTGGTTTTCCCACATTGGGTTTTTTTGGGGACATTAGTCCAAAAAGAATGGTTTCATATGGCATGCTTGTTTCTGCCTCTTCTAGTTGTTGATCTATAATATGTTGAGCATGCACTAGTGTTTATTTTCAGTATTTACATTATAAATAACTTGTTTAGTAAAATAACAAGTAGGTAGGAATAAATCAGATAAAGTGCATGGAGGCTTTCTAACTAAGTAAACTTAGAAAATTCAACATGGTGCTAGAGGGTGTTTGCAGATCACAGGAGTACTAAAGGACATTAGATGAGCGAAGCAATAACAGCAGAAAACCACTATCC
This sequence comes from Pinus taeda, assembly GCA_000404065.3. NCBI lineage: Eukaryota > Viridiplantae > Streptophyta > Pinopsida > Pinales > Pinaceae > Pinus > Pinus taeda. Next base: position 58,768 of record APFE030336882.1, read on the forward strand.
TGATGTGACATATGTTGTTTCTAGTAGAGCAACAATGGGGAAGGGTGACAAAGTGCCTATGTCATAAAGGGTGAGTCAGGAAGAGGCATCACAAAGGCTAAGGAAGGCAAGAGAAGCCTCATGCATAGCTACGTAGCAGCTGGGGGGGCTAATGTAGTTGGCTGAGGAGGTTGGGTTGCTGGTGTTGGGATTCCGCAGAGCCTAGGATATCTCACCTTCAAGTTGTTGGGGTTTAGAAGGTCGTGGGAATATTGTAGAGTGGAGCTAGTGAGGTACTGTAGTTATAACAATACCTGACAAAGTAAAGGCAGAGGATTTGCTACTGAGGGTTTCTAGTTGAGGAACCCAGATCAATGGTGTGGTTGAACAAGAAAGAGTAGGGGCATCTCGACAGTGGCAGAAGGATTTCCAGGAGGGAAATCAGGAGTCAGAGGGAGTCCTGAAGAGAACTTATAGACCGGAAGTAGATACTTAGAGGAATCAAATAGAGAACTTCCAGGAGGGCAGTGGAGGATCATCATGGTAGTACATGGAGTAAGAGATCATGATAGACTGGATGGAGCGTCGAACTTCGCAGTTTGGACGGCTAGAATCTTATCCATACTTCACAACAATCATGTCAAGAACTTCGCCTTGAAGGTAATAGCTATCCTAGTCAACCCCAATGATAATGACAAGTACGAGGAAGTGATGGCGAGGGTCAAGAGAATTATCCTTGACAGGGTCAAGCATCATGTTGTACCACACATAGCTAAGAAGGTAACGACATTTGATATGTGCGAGGCTCTTAAGAAGTGTTATAGACATTTTTGGGCATTTCAATCCCAATCATAAATGTCCATAAACTGAGGGCTCCTAAGTCTCCAAAATTGTTGCTTCACTACCTAAAGGAACAAAGTCAGCTGATTACATCATCTCCCAGAAGTTCTCCACTGAAAACTTGATCCAGGTGGATGTTGGTGGCCACCCACCTATCCCATTTGGACCCCCACAACTGTCTCTTTCAGTTTTTCGGTTTCCGTAATTGTAGCACAATTTACTATTTTTAGCAGTTTTTTCGGGTCCTAAACTTCCGGAGCCGTTTTGAGGCCC